>VXAB01011904.1:126320-170162 GCA_013399175.1 Odontophorus gujanensis
TCTTCCCCACCCCCGCCCCCTTCCAGCCCTTTTATTCATTTATTTATTTCATTTTATTTTCCTCCTCCTGACCTTTGGACATCTGTTCCCTCTGCGTGCGACCGCGCGATTACATCGTTAACGTGGGGTGACGGCCCCGGGGAGGGGACGCAAGCTCCTTATCCCCCGCCTCGCGGCGCGGCGCGGGGAGCTCGCCGGGCGCTGCCAAGCCGGGGATTAACCGCGCGGAGCGGCCCGGGGCCGGCACGCAAAGCAGGGAGCGGGTCACGGCGGGGCACACGCGAGGCGGCGGCCGCGGGGAGAGCCGTGCCGGGGGCCGCGCCGACGCCTCGGTGCCCCTCCTCCGTTCTCGCGTGTTTTATCGGCCGGGAACTCGGTGGGTTTCGCCGGTTCGCACGGCCGTCGAGCTTTGGGCGCGGGGCTGCGGGCGGGGGTAACCGGGGGACTGCGGCCACGTGGGGGCTCCGGCCACGGTTTTGTTTGTTTTTTGACGTCACCGCGAGGCTCAGGTAACCGCGGGGTCACCGAGCGCGTTCCCGCCCGCCCCGCGTTCCCTCGGCGGGTGCGCGCTGCCGGTCACGTGACGCGCGCACGCGCCGTTGCCGTGGTGACGGGGGGACGCCGTTGGCGCCACAATATGGCCGTCCCCAGCGCTCGCGCTTCGCCGGCCCGCGGCCTCAGAGGCGGCCCCTCCCTCCGTCCCCTCCTTTCATCGCCCTTCACCTGGCCGGGCTGCGCTCCCGCATCCCCTGTGCGAGCCTGAGGGCGGCGGCCCTTCCCCGGGCCCCGACTGTGTGAGCTCTGCCGGCTCCGGGCGGCCATGCGGCGGCACGGCCCCGAGCACGCCCTGCCTGAGGACATTCAGAAGGTACAGAGCGGGACGGAGCGGCGAGCAGGGCGGGCTCGGGGGCTGCAGCAGTGCTCTGCCGGCCTCTGCGCGCTGGGAAGCACGGAGCGCGGTTGGGATGTGCCCAAAAGCACGCACGTGTTGTCACATACGGAGCGTGGCGCGTTATGCGTGGTGCTATGCGCTGTGTGGGGGAACGCTGCACGCGGTGTTGCTGCTACCAGGTGACACTCGGGATCTGTCCCACGCAGCGTGTTCTGTGCTGTAAGTTTGGGATGCCCACGGAGCATGACAGGTTGGCTGTGAGCAGTGAACCCTGGTGGCCAAGGGCAATGGGATCCTGGACTGTATTAAGAGGAGCGTGGCCCGCAGGTCGAGGAAGGTGATCCTCCCCCTCTGCTCTGCCCTGGTGAGGCCTCACCTGGAGCACTGTGTCCAGTTCTGGGCTCCTGGTACAAAACAGACAGGGATCTGCTGGAAACAGTGCAGCAGAGGGCTACAAAGATGACAAAGGGCGTGGAACACCTCCGTTATGAGGAAAGGCTGAGAGAGCTGGGGCTGTTCAGCCTTGAGAAAAGAAGACTCAGAGGGGATCTGATCCACATCTATAAATACCTAATGAGCAGGAGGCAAAGGGACAAGGCCGGACTCTTCTCAGCAGTGTGTGGTGATAGGAGGAGGGGAAATGGCCACAAACTGAAGCATAGGAATTTCTGCACCAATGTGTGTGGGAACTTCTCCACAGTGCAGTGATGGAGCACTGGAGCTGCACACAGAGGTGGTGGAGCTCCTTCTCTGGAGATGTTCAGGACCCACCTGGACACCGAGCTGGGAGCTGCTGTGCAGGGGGTTGGACTCAATGATCTCTGGAGGTCCCTTCCAACCCCTACAGCTCTGTGATGCTGTGTAATTCTTCCGAAGAAGTACAAATGCAAATAGGAGCAAGAAGTGCAAACGCAAATAGGAGCGGAGTGTCCCACTTAATCCTTTCTTTGTGCCTTCTCGCTGTGTGTGATGGTGTTCTTTTCTCTGGGAGACTGATTCATGCTGAAGTAATAAAGCTGCTGTTCACGTGGGGTGAGATAAGGGCAGGCTGTGCACACATGACAATGCACGCCAGGGGAATGTGGCTCACTTCTTGTTACGCTCTGAAGCTTTTGCTTTGACATTAACACACCCAGCTGTCCTCAATTTTTTAGTTTGTGTCTAATAATCAACAAGTGATCCAAACGTTTTTCTATGCTTAGGCTGGCAGAGCCTGGAGAAATTCTTCCTGGAATAGGCAAGAATACAGTAGAGACAGTTTCTGAAGCATCAGTGATGGGTAAGATAGGCAAAGTGAGAGATGAACCTGGGGAGCTTACAGAGCCATCAGTAACTTTCTTGGCAGTGGGAAAGATGCCAGATGCTTATGTTTACTTAAAAATTGCTTTGCAAGCATCAGCAGGGTAAGCTGGTTAGGAAAGATCAGTGCAAGTTTTTCAGCCTGACAAGCGTGCTGAGTTAAGAGATGAGGTCGAGCAGAGGGTTGTCCTGGATCTGGTGCTGCTCCATGCTTTCCTGTGACTTGAGGCTGTAGCTGGTGGCACTTCGGCTGCCTGTCTTGCACTTGGATTGGTTCCTGATCTGGTTCCCAATCAGAGTGCAGTGCATGTGCTGACACGAGGAGGAGGCAGATGTGAGAGCAGGCACAAACTGCAGGAAGAGGGTGTCATTATTTCATCCAGTGGGATTGTCAGTGCTGGCTGGCCTTTGTCGAGCTTGGGTTTTAGCTTAGTGTAAGGAGTACATTGGTGCCAGTCTGGGAGGGATAGGGTGAGCTTTGTCTGCAGCCTTAAGGATATCTTAGTAAGAACAGGGCAGATTTACAACACATGGCTCCCGTGGTGCTGCAGAGGATAATTAAAGCCAGTTTCTGCTTTGAAATGGAGCGCTGGGTGGGCAAGCTCTAAGGCAATGATGGGCCAAGGTTTTGGGAGCAGCTAAGAGCCATGGTTTTACACATCCTTCACTGCTTCTCAGTTTCTTCTCCCAGTTGATTTGTGCCGTAGCTGCAGGATAGGGGCTTGGTTACAAGTCATCCTCACAATTTTCTCTCTATTTTCTACCTGTTATGTATACATTCCCTTCACATTCTCTGCTTCTTAGATTTTATAGCATCTTTTTTGGGATCCTTTTTTCAGATTGCTCCTAGCACAAGCAGGCCTTGTGCCAGCTGTAGTTTGCTGTGCCAAGTGGAGCACATGCTCCCAACATGTAGCTAGCTGGTCAGAGGAACGTATGTATCCAGAGGGACTATGTCAAGCATTGTAACTTCAGCTGCAGAACTGAGAATTGCTCAAGGCTAGGTGCTGCTTTGGGTTGGCCTGCTCAGCTGCGTGCTCATGAGGTCGTGGTGCTCAGAGCACATCAGAGTGAGGGATGCAGAGCTGAGCTGTCATCATTCTGCTCTCCTGTGCTCTGGATGCATGGAGCTTTGCAAGCTGTCTGTCAGCACTTCGGGCAGCGATTTCACTGCCTCCAAAACCATGCTCTTCTGGAGGATGTGGTGATGAGGGATAGGGATACAACCTGTCCTGCTTGAGTCTGCCTGGGGGGAAGAGCTGCTGCACCAAAGCCGTGGACGTCAGAGCAGAAGCTGGAATAAATGAGCTGTTTGCAGGCTGGACCCAGCAGGTGCTGGCCACTATGCTTATTAAAATTTTAAAGGTTTTAATCTAGAGGGGAAGAAGCTGCTTGACATTTTGTTAATTAAATTATAGACAAGGAGGGGTTTAGTTGATCAGAACTTGAGGAATCTTTGGTTTTGAAAATCACGTAAGATTTTTACGTGGCCCTGGTTCTCTGTCTCCCTCCTCACGAACTCCTGTGTTACAGGCACTGCAAGATGAGTGCTGAATGCGGGGGAAAAACCCAGCAGGTAGCTGAGCATCCATGTGTCCTTTCAGTGTGAGTAGATGGGAAGATACAGTTTTTGCCAGTTTTTCAACTCAATGAAGTGGGAAGCAAAACTGCAGCCACCTACAGAAGAGGGTCAGATGACACCCTGAGTCATCAAAGTAGCAGTTTTATCTCATTTCGTATTTCACTTGGCAAATAGGTGATCCTTGCTTAATACAAATAAAATTAATTGAGCATGAGATATCCTGAAGTAGTAGTTCTGTCATCCTGGGAGCTCAAGGAGAGCAGAACAGGAGTTTTGAAGGGGTGCTGCACATCAGTACAGGATGTTCCATGGTATTTGACTATCCACAAAACATCATGTGCATTGCTAGCAGCAAATGCTTCCTGATGAAATTAGCCACGTGTGCTATGGGTTGAGTGCACTGTGGTGTATTTTTGAGCACATCATGGTATTGTTAGCTTTCCTTGCTTTCTTTGAACCTGGGATTATTTTGCTTTCCGTAGTACTGGGGTACTGGAGGATTTGGGAGAGCAGTTCTGAATGCAGATAGCAATCTGTAGTTCTCAGAGTTCTGGAGCCTCTGGGAGGCATTTGATCTCTTGCCGTAGTCATACGGGGCTGGGGCTGTACACACTGTGCTCCAGCATTTCTGTGCCCTTTCCTCAGCTGGTATCCAGGCCCTGCTGGCAGCCTGAGGGCTTACAGAAGCCCTTGCCTTGTGAGCAGTGCAGCCTGCACCGTGGGCATGTGGTAGGTGTTAGCAGTGCTCGTGTGAGGCTCTGCAGCTCCTAGCAGCACTGGATGCTCTTTTATGATTCATTAGTCTGCTTTAAAGGCAAGCAGGAAACCATTAGAGCTACCTGAAATATGAGTATTATTTCCTGTTGTGGCAAAGTAATTATTTCGGGGCATATTTTGAATGAAATGTTTGGGACTGGGGTGTTCTGTTTTTACTGCATTCCTTTTCTCAGTTGTATTCTGTGTATCCAAGGCAAGTGCTGTGCCTTTTATTCTGCATCTGCTGCCTTTATGGAAGTTGGGTCAGTATGTTCACTGCGTGGCTTAGCATTGCAACTCAGTGTACAGGAATAATGTCAGAGTACCCAACTGCAGAATAATGCAGTTGTATTTCCTGGAGTTGTATTTTTTCTCCCTGCCCCTACAGGCACTGCAGCTGTGCTCAGGGCTCCATGCTTTCCTTTCAGTGGGCCACGTGGATATATTCCAGATTTAAATCATCCCACTGACCAAGGGCTTCAGGTGTAGCTTTTAAGAGCCACGGCTGTTTCTCAGTTTGCTGTTACTGGCTGTTTCCAGTGTCAGTACCCCATGTTCTCCGTGCCTCGATGCCCGGGCGCTGCAAGTCCCCAAGGAGACTGCTTTTCCTTTAGTGAGAGCTTCAGTCTTTGTGTGATTTTGTCAGTGGAACTGGAAATACAAGCAGAAGAGAACACTGTGCCCAAGTCAATGTCCCCTGTAGTTTTTTGGCAAAGCAGAAATGTCCGTTCCCATCACGCTATTTCAAAGCTTGTTATTCAAAGGGCTAAAAATGGGTCGGGCCACCAGTCTTTTTTTCCCCTTATAACTTATGCAGTCTGTATGCTTGCAGCACTGAGTCAGACAGATGTGACTACCCATCCCCACTGCTCCTGGGAGTGAGGAGATCCGTGTAACCATGGACTTACAGCAGTTCTTCCAAAACTGAACACAGCTCTCAGTCGGAGCTGCTCCCATGGATGCAGTAGTGGAACAGCTGCTGGAGCAGTGGAGCTGGCAGTGCTGCCTTGTGCTGTGCTGCTTTGTTCTGGACGTGGCTCTCCTCCTTTATAGCATCTGCTGTAACGTGTGTCAGAGCTGTAGCTGAAACCTTCCGGATCAGATGTATTCCTTGTTTAAACACTTTGTCCTTTGTGAGTTTCTTTGTTTCTCTTCTTGTTGTTAGCACACAGTACTGTTCTGCTGAATCAAATATCAGGGTTGTTTTTAGTATCCCTCTGTTATCTTGTCCTATTTGCCCTGAGCATCCCTGTTCAGGCTGACCAAACCCACAATATTAAATAACCTTCAGGTTTTTGTTTTTCTTTTTAATCTAATTGGTTTTGTTTGTTTTTTTTTTCCTGTTCACTGCTTATCCTCAATCCCTTTTCTAGTTGCAGCTCTGATCTTTTCATTTTCTGTTCTTTCCAGACTGTATTTTTTTTCCTCTTATCTCAAATGCAAACAGGAAAAAGATAATGACAACAGTCCTGTGGTCAAATATAAATAGGGAAATATGGGATCAGAAAGCACAGATCTTAGTGGTTACTCAGTGATAATCCCCTCCCAGAAGATGCAGCTCTGTAAGCCAAAGAACTAGCAGAGGTGTCTTTCATGTGTGCTTGTGTGTAGTGGCTGATGAGCCTTGGTGCCTTGGCTACCAGGAACGGTCTCGAGTGGGATCTTCTCTGCACAGACCTGGGAAAGGTTCTGCCCTGCACGTGTTACCTGTCCAGGGCTGAGCCATTCTTTAGGAGGGGAGCTCCTCATGTCCTTTGTGCCCACCTGGCTGTCTGGCACCTCTAGAGCCCCAGCACTTCTCCCATAGTGCCAAGGTTAGTTACAAATGACCAGACATCCTGGTCATAAGTTACTGCAGGATGACAACAGAGAATTACATGCACAAACAAAGCAGTGTTATTTCTGTTGGAAATTGTGCAAGTCCCAGATCTGTTCGTTTGTAAGTCATTCTGAAAGCATTCTGGCTTCGACCTGTAAATCAGTGGAGCTGTAAGGTGGCTTTGTCATTATTTTGGCAGAGTGAAATCGGCACCTGCAGCTCAGCACTGTTCTGTGCTGGTGCACCAGGAGATGCTCCGGGTGCCAGCGAGGAGAGCTCTGCTTTGGTGGCAGTGAAGGCTGAGGAGAGTTCTGTGAACTGGGGCTGTGTTTTGCAATCCCGGTACGCAGTGGAATTTCTGTGGCTGTTTGTTTGAAAGGCAGCAGCAGCAGTGCTGCAGGAGAGCACGATGTTCTTTGGGGGATAAGAGCCCCCTCTCTGTCCTCCTTATAACAGCTCATTTTGTCCTTTTTCAATAGAGCAATTTTAGTGCTTTGGAACCTAATGATGTTTATCCCTAGTCACAGTTTCATATTTCCAAGTACAGTTTGCAGCTGCCAGGAAAAACAAGCTTGAATTTGCAGTTCATTCAGAGCAACTGTAATGAGGGCTATTTTAAACAGGGGCAGAACTTAGAAATTGGAGAGTGGAGTTTGGCCTGGGGATTTCAGGGCAGCCTGCAGCATCACTTTCATGGTGCTGGATCTAAATCGTGCGGTAATGAATCTTTTCCTAGTTTGTCTTTGAGAGCTATTTTCCTGCCTCTAAGTATTGCTTCTTTCCATTTATCCCAATGTTTCAAAATGCCCTTATTTTTAATTTTCTGGTACACGAGGAATCCTTACATTTTACTTATTTCACTTTGTAACTGAAACTCTTTTCTTTTTTGACTTTCGGTGAGGTATCTTGTTATAAAACTTGTAACTGCTGATAATTGCTCCATAGCTCGAAGTGTGCTTCAAAAGCTTGTTAGACAAATAACTGCAGCTCAGGCTGCCATCATTTTCCACCTGCCATACCTCAAAGCTTGCCCGTATCTTTATGTATTTGTTGCTGGAAGTTGTCCCTTTAGCTGTGCAATGAGCATCCTCTGCTCCAGTCATATTCTGACTGCTTCCTCACAAATGCATCTGTGCTGTGGTCCAAGAACAGGGCATGTTCCAGGATGGCAGAACGAGAGCAGCCTGGGCTGGAAGGGGCCTGAGGAGATCCTGGGCACAGCCTTTGGTGGCAAAGGGAGTCAGGAGGGGCAGGGCCTGGGATCCTGCCCGCTTGTGTCCTGGTCTGTGCCAGGTGCAGGTGTCAGACCTGCTGTGTGGCCCTGGCTGGCAGAGCTGGTCCATATTCCTTTCTTGGGCAGGCTTAGTTCTGTGTCACTGTAAGCTGAGTGGTATTGCTCGTTGCTTCCTGGAAGTGGAAGTGATTAAAATACACAGAGATAACTGATGCCCTCAGTGACAGGAGTGTGTCAAAGTCCAAGCACGTCTGTCTGGTCACTGTTATGATGCTTTACTTAGTGAAAGGCTCAGTGATTTCATTGCTTACAAAATGTGATGCCCAGTTTAATGTTATAATTGTCTATTATGTACTTTATCAATGTTGAATATTTAATACCTAGCAAACTGCTGACATTTTCCACCACATTCATGTGCCATTTGCACTACATCACAGTGACAGGACCCTTACTCACTTGGATTATTTCTGTAAAGATGACTGAATTTCATCACTGCTCACTTTTCCTTCTGCCTTCTCAGTTTGGTGTGAGTTGTTAAAAAACACAGTAACCAATGTTTTTCTGGCTCATGCAAGTGGAGATTTCGTTCCAGAGGTAACTTTGTAAAATACAGAATACTTTATCTTATAAATTAATACATTAAATATAACTCAAATATTTCAGTGCAGAGTTCCAGTGGCAGTTCCTGCATCGTAAATTGCAGTTGATTCTCCTGTGGAGTTTCCAGTAAGCAGAAGTAGAGGTGTGGTTTGATTTCATTTTGCTGGTGCTGAATTTTGTCTTTATTTGTTACAGCAGTAACACAGTCTGATCACAAATGTTCCAAAGCATTACATAGTCTGAGCTATTCAGAATCACACAGCTGCTCACATTTTGTCACTGCATTTTTTTCACTTCCTAGATGCCTCGGGATCAGACGGTGTGTAAGTACTGTGGTGTCAGCTATCTGATCCTGCATGAATTTAAGGTGATGGAAGAAAAAATAAAAGCAATGGAAAAGGAAATGAAATGTTATGAAGGAAGTGTGGAACGGGAAAAAGGACTTCGAGAAGAATTGCAGTCTCTTTACCAAGACCTTGAACGCTGCCGAGCTGATGGGGAATCAAAAGCAGAAAGGTCAGAGCATATTGTCCAGTCTGATGCATTAGGTCATGTATTAGGAAGGCAGTTTGGAGGTGTTTTCCTCCCCCTGCACCACTCCAAGTGGAAATGATCAAATATTTCATCTTATCATTTTGTTGTTAAAATATCTGTACTACTTCTGAAGAAATCTCACAGCCCCGGGAGTCTGACCACTCTGAAGTTTGCACTCACTGTCTCCAATATCAGCACTGGTACCCTGAGAAGCTTACAGTTCACTATCTGTATAACGATATAGAATAGCAAATGATGATACAGAATACTAAAACAATTCTGAACATCTTGCTGCTGGTGGCTGTGCTCCTCTGAACTAGCAGTCTGCAAATGCTTGCTGGCAGCTGTGTTGTAAAGGTCCTCCCAGTTCAAAGGAGCCTTTTGTGCCCTCCAGATCTCCAGTGCTGCAGTATGTCTGTGTGTTCAAGCATAGCAACAGTTAGAATAGTGTACAAGCAGAGGAAGCAGAAACTTGTTGGTCATTCCTTGCTCATCTGAATCACACTGTCAGAAGCTTAAGTACGGGTCAGTCCTGGTTCTAAGGGCTCCCATTCCTCGTGTGAGTGATGCACAGCTAGCAGCAATGGATCTAGTGCTGAAAATATGGAGCATTTGGTGTATTAAGGTCCTCTCCCAGGTGACTGGGAACCCTAAGGGAGAAACAACTATGGATTGTCTGTAGCTGGAGTGCTCATCCATGTATTATTTTGCAAGTCACTCGAATACTGTAAGTTTGGGGTAGTTATTCATGGATTTTAGGACAGCGTTTGGTTATACAGCAAATAAAACTTTCATTTGAAAAACACAAGCTTGAATAAAACGTGTATGTAGTGGCTCACCCTGCTCATGCTGTACCTCACAGCACTTCCTTTGGAGCTGAGCCTGCCTCCCCCACCTCCAATGTGTCAGTGTCTCTTTGGTTTAACAGCGTGTTTCCGAAGTGTATTGCTCCTTGTTCCTCCCAGGCTCTGGGTGGCAGTTGGAGCAGCAGCAGCTCTGGGTGTGTTAGCAGGGAGGTGACAGTGTGTTCCCAGTGAGGTCCATTTGCCAGAGGAGGAGTTCCCTTTTAGCTGATTATTATTATTATTATTTTTTCAGCAAAGCCGGAAGAGTTAATGAAAATTTTATCTCTGCATTTTTCCCCCTAAGGCTTGACTTGATTTAAAACCTGCTGAAATGAAATGGAGTACTTTCAGTAGGCTTTCATTCAGGCCATAAATCAACTATTGTGCCTTGTTAAATCAGCTGTCTAAATATTCCTTATCTCCTTTGTACTGCCCCAGGTCTCTCTTGTTAGTTTATGCCAATGGCCCAAGGTAACAACTCGGTGTATTATCTTCCTCCTGGTTCTTGTTGACAAATTGTTCTTCCCAAACTCTGAGTTTTTATCAGAAACCAAATACACCCTTTTTTCATCCCTGGTAGACCAAGATATTTCATCTTTCTTGTTAGATGCAGACTGTTTCGTTTTTATATTCCTTTTTGGTTACTGTATTGCTATGGTCTGCACCTGTGGTTAACCTTGAAAGCCACCTGGGAACTTCAGCTCTGTGGAACTTGGTCACCTGCCCTTTTGGGACCTGGTAGGCCCATGATGGTTCCCCTTCTTCTGACCTCCTTCTCCTTCTGGAGGTACAGGTGTGCCTGAAAACCTTTTTTACAAATCAAACAGGATATAACTGTTGATTATTACCATGCCTTAATGTCATTTCTTTTCTATGCAGTTACCAAATTGCTTGTAACTATAACCTCATTTTTCAACCTGTCGATTCAGATAACTCTTTTGAAGCAGTGATTCCTGAGTTGCATTGTGAGGGCTGAGATTCAATAGGTTGTAATTACTGGAGATGAGATTGGTAGCCAGATAGGTAGCACTGGGAAATAAAATATTGGCTTTCTTCAGAGATCAGTTTTAAGCTGGTTGTGACAAGGCAGCCACGTTTCTGTTGCTGTTTGCCAGGCTGGTCTGCAGTTTTACTTTTGCTTGAGTGCAGATAATCCACACTGTCTTCACAATGCACTTCCTTTATTAACTCGAGAGAAATATAACAATTAATGCAAGATCACTGTGTTCTCATACTTCTCTTATAATTATGTCATTGAATGCTCTACTGAACTCTTTCCTTTGTGCTAAATATCACCAAAATAACATGCTTATTTTGTCTTCCTCCTTATGGGGATGAGAGTAAACAGAGTGCAAATGTCCTGCCTTGTCCACCTGTTTTTCTGTGTGTGAGTGATGAAAAAATACTGGTAATGTCACTTTGCACTCCAAGGCTGCTATTCCAGCTGACATCATTATAGCAAATCTTTGGAATGGAAAGAGAAAGATGAAAGTGTGTTCTTAGTTGCATGCTACATTTTAAAACTAAAATGCAAAGATATTTATGGTAAGGTAGGGGAATTTCTTTGTAGAAAGGTAATACCAAAATTAAAAATAGATGTATGTGTATTTTCCTTTCAGTGATCACAGTTGCACCCCACCAACTTGCTTCTGAAGTACCAGATGGTCGGCTATGGGCTTGGCAGAGTGCTGTGCGTCCAGGTTTCTCTAGCAGCACTGCTGTTTGTTTAATTTGCATTTTCATGCAGATGCATTATAGATGATCCATCTGATAGCATTAGCTAATGCACACGAATATTACAGCTTAACTTCTTACTAAAAACTGTTCCTGTTTTCTCCTTATTTCTAAAATTGAAATGCTAGTGTAATACTTCTGCTGTCCTTTGCTTCCATCAAATGCTTGTGGATTCCAGTGTTTATTTACTAGTGACAGTGAGTCACTCATAGACAAATAGATCATTAATTTACTGGACTTGCACGAGTTGGCTCAGCTGTCTGTTAGTTCTGTGCACTTCCATTCATTTCATTACAATTGTGGGAATAACTCAGGAGTTGTTGGAAGAGCAATGTTTCCAATGTAGATAGTTACACTGCTATAGATGTGCTTGCAAGATAAATGGCTCAGAGCCACTGCTACAATGAGAATGTTCAAAAGGTGATTTTTTTCAGAGGTCAAGTACACGTGAGCTACCAACCCCTGTGGACAGTGTGGCTGTGTTTGCTGGAGCACAGCAGTGGGTTTTGGCGTGATGGAGAGCTCCCCAGTGCACCCCAGGGGCCATCCTCCTCTTTGCATGCAAGCAGGTGCTCGGTGGAAAAGAAATGCTGGGTTTCTTCTTGTGTGTGTCATTGTGGGGCCATTGTGTTTCAAAATATATGTACAGAACTTAGAGCAAGTCACATGAGGACATGGAGAGGTTGCTCTATGATTACAGAGTAATGATTATGAAAAAACCACATGCCAGTGTTAGCAAATGCACTCAGCAGCCATCTGCAGCAGGCACTCCTGCACATTTCCAGGGCATTGCATGAGAGGTGCTCAGCCTGCCCTGGGTTTGAGCTGGGCTGTGCCCTGTGCTGGTCTGCCTGGAAAGAGGTGAGGCTGGGAAAGCCCCACAGGTGGGGAAAGTCCTGGCTCACTCAGCATGCTGCTGATCAGCTGTCTGATTTCAGTCCTCTCTTGGGGTGGGATGCAGTGCAGCCCCTCTCCTCACCTGGGTGCTGCAGCAGCACTGAGAGAACTGGCTTTTGCCACTTCATACTGTATAACTCATAATTTCATGTATGTGAGCACAACTGAAGCACAGATGGAACAAATTTTAACTTGAATTGTCAGATGGGAGAGAGAGTCCTGCTCATGCTTTCTCCCTTGATTCTCTCCACTTGAAGGTTAATCCTGAAGGAGGCAGATATCATTGGAAAGGCTTCAGTATATTTTTGTTTTAAAGCTGAGTAACACGTCACTTTATTTACATTTATAGAATAACAAGCCTGACAATGGAGTTAAAAACCAAACAAGATGAACTAAAAAACATGAAAGAAGATCTACGGTATTTCCAGGAAGAAAAAGAAGCTGCCCATAAGCAATCCCAAACACTCAGGTGAGAACCTCAAAAGCCTTGCTTTTGGCACTGCCTGCAGCATGTGGTCAGCTGGAAGGATCCTCCTGGCAGGAGGGGTGCTGTGAGTGAGAAGTGTTTGGGGCCATCCCCTTGTTTTGCTCATGCAGAATACATGAAGTGCTGTAGTTTTAGCAGGGGTAACCAGGATGTGTGGTTGCTGATAGCACCTGCTTGCTAGCAACTGGCTAGCTTTTTCACAAATTAAAAACCATTAAATGACACTCAGAAGGAAGTGGGTACCACTTTTAATACAGTGGGGACACAGTGTTCCTTATATATTGTTTGTAAATATGCAGCATGAGCCTAGAGATTCAATTCTCTCAGCACTGTTGCTCTGATTCCTCAATTAAAAATTAGCTGTTACGTTTTTACATGTAAGTTTAAAGCCAAAGTTTAGAAGAAGATTGTATTTATGGTGAATTTCCTCCAACGCATGTCATATTCTGAATTGTAACCCAATATACTATAAAATATCAGTAGTGATCAGGCTTACAGTGAGGTATTTTGTCATAGCTGCTATCATTTTTCTGTCTTGCAGGAGTACATTGGAACACCACTGCTCAACTCTGAGCAGGGCTGTCTCGCTGTTCCCCTTCATCAGAAGAGAACTAGAAAACATTAAAGAAGTTGTGTCCAGTAACCTAGAGAGCTGGGCTGCCCTGAAAGAAGAAATATTTCAACAGATAAGAACCATTAGCAAAGAAGCTTTGACAGGTGAATTATCATGTTGCATGCTGGCAGGCAGTGAGTTTGAGAACTCAAATTTATGCTTGAGTAACACTTCTGCTCTGCCTCAGCTGAGAGAGGAGTTTCACTGAAAAAAAATATGCAGTGGTGTAATAGCAAACTGCACCATCCAAAGGATCCAAACAAGCTGCGTGTTGGCTCTTGCAGCTTTAATGTCTTTTTGTACTTTGTGTCTTTGTATTCAAATCCTTACAGTTTTTCAGTGTGTATCAGTTGATAAAACAGTATTTGGTCTGCAGTATAATTGTATCAGGGTTATAAGGTTGCAAAGGGCTGCTGAGCTGACATCACCCAGCACAGAGCTGAGCAGGAGGGTCCTGTCTGTGGAGCCAGCATGGAGAAATTGCTCTGTGGCTTCCCTTGTTAGAGCAACAATCAAGGGAAGTGTCCGTGTCTCGCACTTTGATTCATGACTTCATCTCCTAATTAGACTGAGCACAGAAAGTATTGTGTGTTCCTAAGAATTCCTCTCTTCCTGTGTTCTCTGTGTTCTTTCTAGCTAATCAGGAGAATATGTACATGCTTTTCTGCAGACATACTTAGGTTCAAGGAGTTTCATAACATTGCTAAGCTTCTTTTCTGAAGTATTCCTTGTTTTGTTTGCTAGAACTGTGTACGTGGAAGATCTCTGTTGTTGCAGAAGTAGTCTTTCAGATTCTTTTAGTTATTTGTGCTATTATGGGTGCTAGTTGTCCTCAGCTGCTTTCAACATATCCCACTGAGAATAGTTCCACACTCCAAATGTGATACACATCCTTAGATCTGGCTTTCTAGATCCAAGCACGGTAGTCACACATCTTTTTTTCAGGCCTCTGAGTGATGTTCAGAAGCCTTTTTCCTCTGTTTTATGAGTTAACGTATGGTAACTTATGAATATGATTGCTTTTTTGCTTTGCCTGACTGTTTTTTGCAACTAGATTTTCAGAGCTTGTTTTCTACAAGAAACCTCAAGAAGAGAAATGTTATGTGAAGTGCTCCTCCTTATGCCTAGAGCAGTTGCCTTAGCTTGAAAAAGAAATTATAAAACCCATTCTGTATATGCACCATTTAACCTTGGTTACTTAATGGCAAATACACACAAGTATAAATACTTAAAACCTCTTGCCATTTACATAATTTAATCTAACAATAACTTGATGCAAGTGTGGAGTAGGCCTACAGAGTGCTGAAGTCCTGAAGCTGTAAACCAGGTGTGGAGCAAGGGAACACGATGACATTGCCTCCTACCAGGGTACAAACATGCCTGTAAAGGAATTTGTCAAGATAGAGTTCAAAACACAATACAGGGACAAGTGGCTTACCCTTTCCAGAAGTCAGTGAAGTCTCCAGAAAGGGTAATCTCCAAATAGAGATCCTGCTCCCTTGGCTGCTAACTCCTACATGAGAGCAAGGGGGTGGACCACTTCTGGCTGCCCAGGGGCACTGCTTACACCTGTATGCCTTGTGTTAGCCACTCCTTCTCACCTGCTGCTCAGTCTCAGGTTCAGGCCCTGACCTAGCAATCACCACACATCAGGTGAGATGCTTTAAAATGAAGAAGATAAATTTCACAGCGGGCTCTGTGATTTTTTTCTCTTCAGAAATACCCAAACTGAATCAGAAGTTAGCGACATTGCAGAGGGAGAATGAGTGCCTTCAGGAAAAGGTAAAACATCTGACTCTGGTGGCTGATACAGTTGACCTGAAAACTCAGCAGCTTCAAACTTCTCTTCAGCAAGGGAGTGAGCTACAAAGCAGATGCCATGAGCTACAAAAGGAAACGTTGGGTAAGAGAATTTTGAGATTCTAAGCAAATAAAATGAAATGTAAAGCTCTGACCATTACAGTGGCTACACTCAACAGCTGAACTCAGGCTCTAATAAAGCATGGTTATGTGTTTAGATTGGTATCTTGAATCTGGTTTCTTTAGAAAGCAGTATTGCATTGTGGTGATGTTTTAAGGCATTTGGAATGTATGGAGGTGGTGCTGTTGCAGGCTGTTCAATTGGCATTGTGATTACTGTGCCCAGTATGTTATTTCACATCTCCGGGGTGGCTCTCAGTGATAGTCATGATGAGGGAATTTCACAGATCCTTCAATAGCAGTGATAATATCAAATGTGAGTGGAAGACTGCTGTGACTGAGGAAGACTCATACAATGAGTTATCAACCCAGACTGCCAAGGGCAGGTTTTATTTCTGTCACTGTATAACAATACTGTTAGGAAAGCTCCAGCAGAGGTGGATTTGAATGCCAGATATGAGCAGATAACTTTACAGCCTTCACCTTGTTGCCTTTCTGTGGTACAGGCTCTGACTGTACTGGAAATTGCTCAAGCAGGCAGAATCAGTCAGAGGACAGTCAAGGTGACTGGCTCAAAACCAGCACCAGAGTTGCAGATCCTGCAGTGTAACCTATGACAATTATTTATTGCTGTTAATTAAGCTTTCCTTGCTCTGCTACATGGGTAGCAATTATGGAAGGTAAGTTTGTTTTGGTCTTTTTCTTGTGCCGTTCGAAGGAAGCGTCCTGAAGTTCTTTAATACAGCAACCTGAATGTTCCCCCTGGGAGTGCTGATCAACTGCAGTTATTTACAAGTTGTATGAGGGTGATTGTCCCAGGTTCTCTGAACAGGACCCATGCATCAGTGCTTTGGTACCTGGTTGTGACTTGGTTGTGTTCTGGCACGCTTTGATCATATTGTTACTTCTTTTGACCTAATACCCGACTTTCTTCCTCTGTTACATAGAACCAGAAGAACTATTTTCACTTTCTTTTTAGGAATGTTTTATCCTCTAGATGTGAAGCAGATAGGCTGTTTATTACTGGTCTTCTCTAGGAAGCTGAGTGGGTGTACTACATGGCTGCCATGAGGAAAGCATGATTACATTTGACACACATATTTCTAGTGCAAAAATTAGTTGAAATAAAATAATCTCAGCGCAGAAAAAGCTCTCTCTCTGGTGCACTCTGGCATTCCCTTTGTGTTGAAATGCCTGCTGCAGTTCCTTCCTTAAGTACACACAGTGCTTACAGTGTTCAGGATTGAAGATTTTTCTCATTGTGAGGTGCCACGTTCAGTGCATCTCAGATCATCCCATGTGTTGCTGGGTGCAGTGGCTGTATGTGGGCATGTGAGAGTCCTGGCAATCCCAGTGGTAGTTCACATGCATTCTTGGGAGCTGGAATGTTGGCACTCACTGCTGCTGCAGGAAGTCTGAAGTCTGCCCTGTTTGGTGTCCTGTCCTCACTGCCCAGAGGTGGCACAGTTCAAAGGGCGATGCAGGAACTGCAGCAGCAATTATGGGACAGTCTGTCTTCCTTACATGTCTCATCCTGATCTAGGACATCCTCGGGCCGAATGAGACAGCCTGTTAAGCCTTGAAATAAGTGGCTTAATATCTTTATGTAAGATATTTGTGTTGTCACACTTAGCTGTTAAGAGAACCACCCAGCGTTATAGAGTAACCCTTTCAGTTTTGTGAAGCTGTGTTCTTCAGAGATTCCTGTTAATAATTAGTTTCATAGTTTTCTTATATGCATTGTAAATATTTGTTTTATTTTAGAAGATGAGGAAGGTTGCTCGCTGTCCACTTTTCTTTTTTTTGTGATGCTTGCATGGTGCTACAGCCCATATTCTCAAAATCCAAATAGTTCCCTAAGTTTCCACTCTGCATTGCAACATCACAGCAAGTGGTGAGATTTACCTTCTAGTTTTTTATGCATAACGTAGTACAATCACACACACTGTAGCGTGTGTGAGTGCCACATCACGAGCAGGCTCAGACTGGTTCATGCATAGCATAGCAACTTGTGTGCTGAAAGAAATGGAGCTTATGGAGAAGTTTCTGATCTAGAGGCCCAGTTCTACTCTTTGGATCTTCCCCAAGTATTGTACAAATCTACCACGATTGCTTAGTGTTTCCTATTAAAAAAGAGCACAGTTTTCAAAGGCTTCCAATATTGTCAAACTTCATTAATCAATGATTTTTTTCCAGTAAAAATGGATGTAGTTTTCATGAGAGTAAGATGGGAGGGAGAGTTATTGGATTTTGTATTTGTTGTTGCAAACTTTGTTGAAAAACCCACAAACTTTCTGTTCTCTGAGAAGGGACTTTGGGACTGGGAGGTCTGATGGTGTTCTTGACATAGAGGACCGAGTTAAACTGTGTCTGAGCCTCTGGAAATACTAAATACCCATTTGTTTCTGTGGTGGCCAAACTCTGTCATGCTCTGGCTGCACAACACTGGGCTGAGCAGTGCTTTCCCATGCACTGCTTGTCTGAGTGTCCCTATGGCTGTCTGTAAATAAGCTCACACTGAGCAGGGAGATGTGAGCCTGGAGTAGCTGAGTTTTTTCACCCTTCAGGGAAAATAAAGCCAGTCTGCCATCATATCCTCAACGAATATCTGGTAACATACGGTTATAAAGCATAGGAAGAAATAACTCTGATTAGGACAGCCGTGCTGAATGGTTGCTGGGAGGAGGATGTGCATCTGTAGCACAGGCACAGTGCTGCCCCTGGGCCTCGTGCTGGGCAAGGAGGGGACGGCTGCCAAACACTGTGTTTTCCCCCTCCCTCTGGCCTGGCTCCAGCTGATCCTTGTGGTTGGCCTCGTTTTGCTGCATTGTGTATCCTTAGCTGAGCAGCAGCTCCTGCACGCTTCTCAGGGGCTTCAGATTTCAGTTTCTATTCCTCTTCCACCCATGAGTCAATGCCCGTGGAATTTGGCGTTAACCTGGGCAGCCACAGATCTCTGGGTTTGACAAGAAGCAAGCTGGGATTTACTGAGCTCAATTACTATTTGTCACTTTGATGTAACATAACTGAAAGTGAAGACATGACCCTTGAAAGAAAAAGCCTGTAATGCTGAAATACACTGCAAGTGTTATCTGTGTTTATTAAAATGTTTCCCCCGTTAGCGTTGATAGGAGACACAACCATGCACTGACATCTGTGGTTTTGTCATTTAGAAAACAAGCAGCAGTTGTTTTTGGTGGTGTTTGTTTGTTGATGTGCATTCCAAAGGGAATGTTTTGGAAGCTGTGTGTGTTTATAAGGCGTCGGAGAGCATCAGATGCTCAGAGCTGCTGCCTCTCCCACGAAGCCCAGGAAGTCCCGCAGCCTCTCCTGCTCACTCCGTTTCTATAGATGCTTCCAGAGAGGAAGGATTAAAAAAAATAAAAGTGTACGTCATGGGTTCACTCAAAAGTTATCTCAGTGGTTGGTGGGACTGGATCCTCTGGCATCTCAGCAGCGTAATGCTGAGCAGAAGGGTCAGTGTGACCGCTGCTCAGAGCACTGTGCTGCTCCCCTCACTGTTGTTGTTTCCCTATGTCAGGTTTTGTTTTCAAGTGAAATAGCAGGCACGTTGTGGAGGAAACAAACACGGCGTGTATGGAATTCAGGGACTCTGAAAAACATCATGCAGAGCTAAAATCTCAGCAAAGAAAGTCAGTGCATTGTGTATCAGACGCTGCATAATAAATCCACTATTAATAGGAAATAAAATGCGGATATCCAGAATTTTTCAAGGCAAAATATCCTGCTTGCTCAGGCGTTTTTTGTTCTGTCCTTCACAAATTGATTGGTAAAGCACAAATCCAGCAGCAGGCAGAGGTCTGCCTCTATGGAACGCATTATGGGATGGAGATGATAAAGCTGGATAATGTGTGATGGTGAAAATCGATTTGTTGTTTTGAAACTGAAAACATGGTTTTAGTTATGAAACAACCATCAAATGTAACATTATCTTTCCATTGTATTAACACATGGATAGGAATTAGCAGCACGTTTTTATTGCCATGCTTGGTCTTGGTGAAGGCTAAGTCTAGTTAGTAGGTTTGTACTACATGAAGGCAGTTGGATCCATAGTGTCTGGGTCTCCTGGCTTTCTTCCTTCTTCTTTCTTCCTTTTCTCCACAAACTATTGAAGCTGATATTCCTGTTTTGGCTCTGCACTGAAATAATTCAGTGCTCCACACAAACAGAAAAGCACAGTAAGCCATCTCACCAGGCTGGGTTGTTTGTGTCTTTTAAAAGGATTTTCATCTCTCCAAACAGTGCCGTGGAAGCTCTTGGTGTGTGTGTTCTTGCTGAGTTTTCACTTGCTGCATGTCTCAGATGGTGGCAGTCATCTGCAAGAACCGAAACCAGCCCGTAGTTTCTCCCATTGTTTCGTGGTTCTTGTGCTCCTCGTGACCTTTATGAAAATGACCTGAATGAGTTACATTTTGCTGGAGAAGAGGCTTGATTTCTGATTTCATACCGCTTTTCAGAGTCATGATGCATCATCTGGATAGTGAGACATGACAGGTCTTGAAAAATGCTCAGCTCCGAGCAAAGCCTGGGGAGCAATTGTCTAATCAAAGACCTTAAAAAGCAATGAAAAACCAATAATGCGTTGTGATAGTGTCATCTGTATGTCTGTGGTTGGGAGCAGCGGAGGAGCTGCAATAGAGAGTGCTCCTAAAAGATAGGCACTAATGTCCCTGCTTTCATTTTTATTGCCAGGCAAATCCTTTCCTTCCCTTAATCACAGTTATAGAACAATTTTTCTTCACGAAGTCATGGCAACCTTTCTCTAGCTCCCATTATTGGTGTGGATTTACCTCTGTATGGATTTAAATCGCTGGCTGTGCACATGGAATCTGTTTTCTAAGGCTTTTGATGCTTCTGCTCCATGGTCTATTTAAGTTACTAAATTTAAGCTGAGCAGTGGTCTGCGGACATAATAAGGCTAATGAGTGATGATACAAAAGTGCAGGCAGCTGTAGGAGTAGCTGGGAAGCTGAAGTGGGGAATGTTAACACACTTCGTAGAGAGACAGAGCAGTATTTTCATGTACATGAAGTGTCTCTGATGGCACTTTAAAGACCGCTTTGAAAATCCAAACAGAGAATAGTTTCCTGTAGTTTTAGGGAGGCTGCAGTTCAAGTATCCACTATTCATGCTGCAAGTACTGTTGAAATATTTTTCTATTAATTCCAGCTGCGATGCTAAGAATTTGAAGAGTGAGAGCTGGGGAATGCAGTTTGGTGTTTGAAGAGACTGACAAATGGGTCGGAGCAAGCAATGGCTCATTAGTGCTTTTCAGCAGTCCCTTGAAATGGGAGAGGAAATACATGAAAGTGATGGTCTCTTCAGCTGTGTGCCCAGGCAGTGCTGTGTTGAAGTGTGATTTCCTTACTGGAGGAGGGTCCCTCTCCACTTCTGCTTTTGGAAAAGCAGGGATCTTCACTAAAGGAAATATATCAGTCGGGTTTTATCTGCTCAGCCTAAGCTCTGTGACAAAAAAAAACAACAAAAGAAACAGAACAAAACTCTGTCTCCCAGGAAGTTATGGTCAGAACAGTTTCTTACCTTCAGGTTTCCTTGCCAGCAGGTAAGTGACAGCATTTTGACTCCATTTTAGCACACAGAAGAAGGAGCTCTGTAGGAACAATTCTGACCTGCATCCCAATAACCTGGGCTTTGAAAAGGCAGGAATGTATGCAGAAAACTCAGGTGTAAGAGCCAAATCTCTCTGACTTCAGAAGTCACCAGTACCATCAAAAAAAATAAATAAAAGCAGCAACAAAAAATCCAGAATCTGGTTGCTTCTCCTGCTTTCCCCATGCTTGTTTTATATGCACATGTGAAAGAAGTTGAGAGCAGAGATGCAGAAAGCCCAGGCCTGGCAATGATCAGCAACATGTGCTTTGGGAGATAAGAGCCTGGCACATCCTCCCAGCTCCTGGCAGCTCTCAGTGCTTTAGAGCCATCCTGGTGGTACTGCTCAAGTCTCCAGAAGTGACATCGATGCATGTGGTTGGGGCCCAGCCCTGGGCTCTTTCCAGGCAGACTTGTGTCTGTGAGTCTCAAATAGAAGTACTTCCTTGTGTATACAAAAGTAGTTTATCCTAGAGAACACAGGGCATGAAATATTCTCAGTGAAAGCAAATAGTTCTGTGCAGGCATGGACTTTGGGTGTTTAGTTCACTTCTGTGCTCTCCTTGAAAAATACAAGGAGATGCAAATTAGTCTGACAAATATTATCATAGAATCATTAAGATTGGAAAAGTCTCTAAGATCATCAAGTTCAGCCATGAACCAAATCCCTCAATGCCAAAGCTCCACGGATCTGGAGCACCTCCAGGGATGGTGACTCTGCTGCCTGGGCAGCACTCTGGACCACTCACTCTTTCAGGGGAGAAATTCTTCCTAATATCCAACCTGATCTGTGATGGCACAGGGAATGTCTCACAGAATGCTTCAAGGGAGGGTGAGCCAAGTCCCTGAAAGAGATTATTCCTAAAGTGAGGTTAACTGGACAAGAGAAATGTATCATGGTAAGAGCTGAGCGTGTCATGGCAGCTGTTTGTAAGTGTCTGAGGGGAAATGTGATGATGGTGGCAGGTCCAAGCTGTTCTGGGAAGGGATGAGCAGTAAGATAAGAGCTGCTGGCTGTGGCTGGAAGCTTCAGGCTGGTCATCAAGTGGGGCTTTTCCAGCAGAGAGTGGTGCAGGGGCTGTCCCAAGGGTGGAGGAGCTCTGCAGGAGCTGGCAGAACAACCCCAGGTGATCTCTGGTCGCTGGTAGTGCTGCCCAGCAGTGTGCTGAGCTGGGCAGCTGCCACGGCCCCTTACAGCCAATCTGGGGGGCTGTGCCTGGCTGAGTCACTACGAGAGCCTCGTGAAATCTGATGAGGTCAAAAGCACTTCATTCTGAGATTGTCGTGCAAGTAGCTGCCCCTACCTGCCCCTCGTGTTGGTACGTGTGTGGGTATTTCTGGGCAGCACTCCTCACGGGCAGCGTGTGTGGCCATCCCACCTCTGAGGGTGCGAGGAAGGGGCTGCCCCGGCAGGGCTTGCTCATCAGTGGCCAGGTAATGAGTCACAGCGTGTTGTCCTTGAAGCAGAATACCTCCCAGTTTTTCCCCAGTGCATGCTGAAATGAAGGGAAAGTGAAACTGCTTTTTCCCTGCGCTGTTTTCAGTGATGTGCTGGAAACCAGTAAATGCATTTGCTTGACATCTCTAGCCGGGTAGTGGGAAGTGGCCAGCAAAAAAAAAAACAAACAAAACAACTTTGTAGGCTTGCACCTTTTCTTTTTTAGCTAGGCACAGTCATTTTAGCCCCGAGATTCAGTGGTATGGGAGAGATTCATACTGTGACCACAGTGAAGCTGAGCAGTTTCTGTGCACCAGCAGCTGAGCTGGTCCTGCTAGGGCAGAAGGGTCTCCAGCAATGACTGGGGTCTGCACAACTTCAGTGGCAATATGAGTTTGTGTTGTGCTGTGAAATTCTCCAGGAACTCTGAATTACTGCAGGTAGTACTCCTTTTTGTGTGTATAGATGAAACTCCGAGCTTTTCTTTAGGGGAGGCCAAAGTTTTCAGAAAGTATCTTGGTGGGCTTGTTTGTTTTGGGGTAGGATTTGCAGGAGGAAAATCACATAGCTTCACCCTGCGTGCTTCTGAACTGATATCACTGCAGATCTGTTAGAAATTATCTGGAAAATTGATGGGTTTTAGAGTGGCTGCTTATCCAGTGTGAGTGCAGCTCACCATGGGTGGGGTGGGTTTGTTTTGTTTGTTTTCTCACTGAAAGCTTTACCAGTTGTTGCTATTTACAGAGCAGAATCTGGAACCTTCCCTGACCACCGAGCCATTGGCAGGGCATTGTGAAGGAGCACAGACTGTGTGGCTGAGCTCCTGAAAGCTGTTCCCAGCCATACTTGCTGCTCTCAGCACTGTGCACTGCATGTATGGGAATTCACCCAGCTGGGAGGGGACGGTGGCCAGCTGTGGTTCTTCACAGTGCCTTTTCTTTGTGCATCTTCTGGAGAGTACGACACTGCTGAAACACAAAGCTGAAGGTGTGGTACCTCCTGTGTACTGTTGGGCTCTCTTTGGGCTGTGTGTGTGAGCTGCCTGCAAGGTTGACTGAAAAGCTCAGCTGTCACGAGGCAGTAAGGTTCCTGTGCCCCAGCTGGGCCTCAAAGATGAGTTTCAGAGAACCTCCCTTGCTCTGATATTTCATAAAATGGGTAGCTAGTTGCTAAAGCAAATCTCTGACTTCTGCATTTTTGGAAGAAATGTCTATTTCTTTCAAGAAGAAATGTAAGAAATGTCTGTTTCTTTTGAGTGCTGTTAGAAGGTCAGTTTTTCTCCTATAAGTACAGTCAGTAAATACATTCCTCCCACCAGTTAAAAAAAATTAAGTGGAACTGAACAAACCTTAACTCTTCTTAAAAAGAGTGGACTAAGGACATTAAGAACATTCAAAGTATTTTCCAAGGTTTTACCTGCTATCCAGTAAAAGCTGTCTTCTCTTGTTTGCTGCCTGAATCAAGCTGCCCAGTGTCTGGGATGTGTGGAGGATACGCCTAGGAGTTATAGCAACAAACTGCTTTTGGAGCTATGAAAAATTACTCTAGAAAGAAAGTTTGTGGTATGTTATAATAAAGACTGATATAATAACATAATAAATAAAACTGAACAGGAAGAACATTGAGATGCATTTGGACTGAAGAGTCTTTAAAATGGGAGTTTCAATTCTGAAGCTCACTAGTTCCCTCAGTTCTGCTGTGTCCTTCCAGCTTGGTAGAGGTCTGTGTTACGTAGTCTCTGTGGGTGTAGCTCTGATCCCTCAGACTTTCTGCTGTGCAGCTCCTGTTGGCTTTGGTTGGGAACTCTCTCTTGAGAAGACTTGCAGAAACCAGCTGTCTAATTGAATCCATCTACTCCCCTGGGAAAAGCTCCCATCCACTGCTCACTCATTCCAAAAACTTCTCCAAACAAACTGAGTACAAGAAGAAACAGCTGAAAGACCACCCAAAGTACTAGAACCAGACTAAGCATCAGCCCTTTTTCTTCTTCCTTGACTTGTGTCCACCCTCTCACATCGAGAAAGGAAGGAAAAAAAGTAGTTGTTTATAAGTGCTAAACATCTTCTGCAATTACAAACTTTAAAGAAAAAATGGTTAAATTTACCTCTTTGAGAGGCTGGGCTGTAGCAGCCAATCCCATGCTAAGGGCTCTCCTTGCCTTGTTGATCCACAACAATTCAATCCTTACTTAATCTCTGTTTGAACAGAGTGGTCCCACTGCAGCAGAGCTTGTTGTTGTTGATTTTAGATTGTTCCCACATGTTCTGTCTAACATCTGCGTAGTGTTTGCAGCCAGTTTTTCCCCTTTTTCTGTAGCCATTCAGAGCCGTTTATTTCATAAGCCAATGTCAGGATGAATGACAGGAAACTGAAGTTGAATGATGTCCCTTTGGAAGAGTGTGCAGAACAGTACATTACAGAAGAATGCCTCACTGAAGACACTGAACGAAAGTAACTGCAGGTGGTCTGATCTGTCCTTCGTGTTCTTGGCCATGATTTCCCTTTCCTGGAGGAGGGGAAGGTGCCAGCTCTGAGCAGCAGTTCCTCAGCCTGGCACGGTGAATGCTGTGCAGCTTTTTGATACAGAGAGCAGAGCTCAGATAACTCAGTGACTGTGATTATGATGGAGGTTTGTCTTGGAAGTTTTTGTAACCACCTAGGGGAAGTTTTGACAAGGACACTCTCACAAACACAGATTTTTAAGTAGTCGTAAGCTGTTAGTGTTTCACCTCCTTTGGTGCTGCTCGGCAGCAAGCTTGGATGCTCCAGGGCTCTTTACTGGGGAACAGAGGGAAAATGTGGCTGACCTTCCAGGCAGACAGCTGGGACAGCAGGAGAGCATTGAGAGTTATAAACTGTTGATTCCTAGTGCTTCTGCTCAGCAGTTATGCCACGCTTGCCATTTGTCGTGGTCCTGCACCCTTCCCATCACATGTCATCTGTGCTTGAGCAAAGCACCAGCAGCTCATGTCACAGGATGAAGGGCAGGGATGGCTCGGGGCGATGGCAACCTGTGACTTATTTTGTACGTGTTGTTCCAGATGTAGTGTCTGCATCCAGAGCATCAGAACTGGGGCATAGCCAGGGAGAGCTGGGAGCGTCCCCTGCTCCAAATGGGAAAAGAAGATGGCAGTTTCCAAATCGTTTTCCTGCTAAGAGGCAAGGTCGGCAATCTTCAGCCATTTTTTATTGCTGAATGCTAGCCCTTGATCGTGCCCAGCTTGAAAGTGGTGCTATGTGGAGCACTGCAGTACTGTAGGATCTAAAACAACCTGATGTTTTTTTCAGGAGAATTCCTTTCTGATGCCTGGAAAGGCCCTGGTTGTTGAACTTGTAGCACAAGAAAACACGCAACTCTAATGTGTTAGGAAGGTGGTGGAGCACAGAGGAAAAGTGTTGAAGCAAGTTTTAGCTGAATGGTTTGCAGCAGTTTCATCTGCTGTAAAACAAGATTGCTGCCTCTGAGCACAGTGGCCAAAGTGAGTGATGTTTGAGGAACGCCTTCAGAGAGCTGCCTGACTGTCCTCTTCACCTCGAGCCACCCCCAGCTGGGCTGTTGCTGTGCTGCACTGTGTTTTATGGCACGAACGTGCTGTGTGTGTGCTGTGCAGGGAGCAGAGCTCTGCTAGCATACCTGCAGTGTTCTGAGAGCTTTTGGCTCCCCCTCAGCCCACTGCGTGCCCGTACAAGCGGAGCTGCACGAATACCTGCTGTTCTGTGTGCTGTGCCTGTACAGAACCTGCTCTGCTCTTGTACAGAAATAGGGCAGGGAACAGGCTGCGGAGGTGGTGCGTGCTGTTTGGAGCACAGTGCAAATGGAGTTCAGCTCAACTTTGCCAGCCCTTAGCTTGGTTTATTGGTGACGCTTAATTGAACTGTTGCCAGACCTTCTCACTTTCCACCTCTTTTCAGTGCTGTCATGGAAAGCAGGTCCCCACCACAAAGCTGGAACTGCCTTCTTCACGTATCACGAGGAGGGTCAGTCTTCATGGGTTTCTGAGACTTCCTTGTAGTGTGAGTGCCAAGTTAGGCTGGGCCCAGGTAGGAATGTACCAAACTGCTCCTTTGGATTCTGTGAGGTGCTGAAAGCCTAACGTGAATGGTAGGTGCTCTCTGGTTGCTGAATACAGATAGTGAAGGCTTAATGCAAATTAATTCCCACTTATATGTTTTATGAAATGGGACAACGGAATTCTGAGTTGCATGGAGTTGGACAGAAAAGTGAAGGTTGATAATAACTCATAGAAGGGCTGTGCACTCGGGCAGCACTGCTGAGTGTGGGAGATCTCCCGTGCCCATTGGGTACATCGAGAGCCTTTGCTCTGCTGACAGTTTTACAAGGAATGCCAAAGAAGTGGGATGGCAGTGATTCACCCGGAAATGCTCCATCAACACCCTTCCCTGCTCCAAGCAATCTCAAATACATCTCTTGAAAATAGATGCCAGAAAATATTAGAAAGCTGATAACGTGAGATGCTTCTAGGAAGCCCTGACTTTGAGAGAAGTTTTACCTTCTGTGTAACTCTGTGCAGTGGGTTTGTGAATATCTCTGGTGAATAACATCCACATGAAAAGGCAGTAAGTATTCACTCCATCCAAACATAAGGAGCTCTTTTCACATGAGTCCAATAGGCATTGCAACAGAATATTCATACAGGAGGGATCTCAGGCTGTTTTTTTGTAATTATGGGATTTTTAATAGCAGCACTATTGTCTCAGTTCCTTTAAGCAAAATGATCAGTATATTCAGATATTTTCTTTTATATTTCAGTGGGAAACCAATTGTCACAAAGCTGCTTTGTGAAGGGTTGGCCAAGAGCTGTGTGTCTGCAGTGTGCATCGCATAAACACTGTGTGTTTGGTTTCAGATTTAACAAATCAAGTGGAGACCACTGAACTCAAGCTGCAGAAGGTAACAGCTGAGATGGATCACTACAGAAAGCTGCTGATGTAAGGTTCCTGTTGGCTTGGTTGTTTAGCCACTGTGTATAACAGTGTGTTCAGAGAGAACTGTAACACTGCTTGTCAGGGTGGGCTGTGAAGGTGCTGACCAGCAGAAGATGCATTCCTAACCACCTGAGTGAATGTGTCTGTGGAAGCAGGCCTTGCTTTCCCCAGCTGTCTCACGATGCAGCAGAGAGGAGAGTTCCAGCTCACTGTGACTCTTCTTTTAATCCTAAGCGTGGGATAAATGGTGCGAAGCCCACACAACCTCTGGACTTCGTGTAGACGTGAATTTACCACAAGTATTTCCCATGCGCTGGTACACTCCTACACTTTGTCATCTTACCATGTTGTATGGTTAGATTACAAAGCCTAAATTAATATAGAATAAAGAACATGCCATCAAAGCCTTGTCAAAGCTAGCTGGAGAGGGCCCTCCCTGCAGAACCAATGTCCTCAGAGCATGGAAAGCAGCAGTGCCTGCAGCAGTGCCCATGGTCAGGATGCTGCCACCCATGGGTGATGGGAGAACATAAAGCTGAGGGAGTAAGGAAAAGGAGGCAGTTCTTCTTAATGTGGTTGTGGCACAGAGCACTCTGCAGCTCTGGGCTCTGCTTTGGCAGCACGTGGGGCTCAGTGGGAGCTGTCAGCACTTCTAAAGTCTGTGGGGTTGGGGCTCTGAGTGCTTCTTACACTGCAAGTCCACAGTGCAGTTTGGAGATAACATTGGCCTGCGTAGTGTACTGGTGAAAATCAAGGTTAGTTTCAAATATGAGGCCGAGGGTGATGCAAAACTACAACCAACCTCAAGAGCAAATATGATCAGTTGTTTTCTATGTTTTCCTGAAATTCAAAGGAGGGTTCTTTCAGGATGCATGCCTTCTGTTTTCAGTTCCTGTATTCGGAGGGGCTGATCATAACACGGTTGCAAATATTTGGAATGCTTAGCAACAAAGTATTTTAATGATAATGCAAATATTGAGTATGAGAAAAAGATTTCATGAACAGAGTTAAATAAACAGTGCAGTGTTTCTCAATGTAATACTAAAATTTCAACGTAATATGGGTGCAATTTAATAAAATAACATATTCTCTATCTGTTTAAGTATAGATAGGAGGCTTAACCATGGTTATTAATTGGTGAAATGATGACAAAATAACAAGAAACTTTCAAATGTTCCAAACCTTTATCCTATTAAGTTGTTATTTGTCCCTTTGTATTCATATCCCACTCAAAACATTTGTTGGTATTGCAAGATGGCACTTTCTTGTTAGCAGCAATTAAGTTCTTGTGATCCTGGGTTAGGATGAGTTTTCACTGCAAGTAGAGATGCGTTGCTGAAAGGTGTTAGCTGGAACTAATGGAGTGATTTATTCATCTGCCTTTTAACTAAAACAGAAAGTGCAAGTCAGTGGATTAATAAGTGGTGTTCGAGTTATCGTGTGAGTAAAGGCTGTCATTGCTGTGCACAAATACGTTTCTTTTTTTCTTTTAATCTTAGGGTGAAGTCAGCAGAACTTGACGTGTGTCAAAATGAGCTGAAAAAAATGAGAAATGAAAGTGGAATTTCTGAATCACGGTAAATGCTGAAGTTACATTTCCTATCTGAGCAATGAGAGCAAAAGTTTTATTTTATGGCTTTAATGCAGCTTTTAGGCAATCTTCTTCCATTTTCAGTTTCTATTTTTGTGTTCAAGTCACTAGATTTAACTTCATGAAGAATATATACTTCTTTGTCTAATATTTTCTTCTCCAGGTACAATTTATTTCCATCTGTTTTGTTTCTGTTTGTGAATGAGGATAACTAATGTTGCTTTTCTCTGTAGACTTGCAAAAGAGCTCAAGGAGAAGGAGGAATCTCTACTGATTTGCCAACAAGTATGCAAACGTTTGCAGGAAGAGGTGGCTGAGAAGGAGAGGAGAGAAGGTGATCTAAGAAGAAGAACCAGTCAATCAGAAAGTGAACTGGAAAGGCTTAAAGCTCTTCTCACACAAACAGAGGAAGAAGTGGTGATGTTGAAGCAAGAAAGGTAACCAGAGCTGAGTCACTGCAGATAATCACTGTGTATGTTCAGCCCAGGTTTTCTTCTTGGAAATCTGTAAATATGCAGTGTTCCTTCTGTGCCAGATCCTCGCCTCTCTGACTGGTACTGGAGCTTGGCTCTGGTACTGGGCGTACTGGGAGAGAGGCACTGTGCCCAGCTGTGGCCTGCCCCTGCCCTTGGTCATCTCCTGCTCCTACAGGCAGAACTCTGACAGCTTTGACCATGCTGAGCCCGTATCCTGGAACTCTGGAATTCATTGCATGGACTTGTAGAATTATTGCAGTATAGACAAAAGCAGAGTAGAACAAAACATGCCTTCAAAGAGGGGAAAAAGCAGGGGGGAATTAAAACCCAACACAGCAAACCTCTGCTTTGCAACCCAGGGCAACCCAGCTCAAACTTAATCAAAACACTTATTTACTGCTGTTGTTATAGCTGCTGTTTGTTATGTGAGGCTTGTAGAGAAAAAGCCCTAAAGAGTTTAAATTCCTGTAACTTACATTATTAGCAACTTGCAAACAGTAACAATGCTATAAGTACTACAATATGCCAGGTTTTGGACGTGATCTAGTATTCAGTGAAATGTGTGGACAACTCCCCACCGGTCTAATCTTATTCCAAAGGTTCTCAGCTGTCAACAAAGCTAACCTTTTCCCTATAATTATTTTTCGGATGTGGAAAATGAAGCACTGAGCTGCTGAGGCTCATTGTTTCCTGGAATGGTATCTGAGTGCCTTTCTTTTGGACTTCTCCACTTATCAACCTAAATCCACATTATTTTTATTTGCTTTGAGTACAGTCTATGTGTTCAGTTTTTTCTGAGCGTTCACAGGCTTGTTTTTGCTATTTGAAAGCGTCTCGCTACTAATTTTTCAGTTACTGATATATTAACTTATCTTTCATTGACAAAACAGAAAGTGCTGTCTCCTACTTAAAACATGGCAGCGTATTATTTGTTTGACTTGGGAAAATATATTTGGAACGGTGGCTTTTGGAGATGATAAGGCTTTTCTGAGATAGTGATGGTACACCAAGAGGCATGAAGCTATTTTTATATCTAAAGCGTTTGAATGAGCTCTGTATGTGGGCAGTGCATGGAAAGATATTACATGTTAATTTAAGAATATTTTCCTTCTCCTTAAGCCTCAGCTACGTGACTTGTTCCAGTTGGTACATTGCTGATAATGTAAGTTAGAAGAATTTGAACTCTCCAGGGCTTTTGCTCTACAAGCCTCACATAACAAACAGTAACTATAACGATAGCAACCACTTGGTGGTGGTTTTAATTCAGAGGCTATTACTTGTTAAAAAATTAATTGTACTAATATCCTGAGTTCGTTAACTACAACAATTTGTTTTGAGCGTTATGAAAGTTATTCAGCGTTGTTAATTTGACTTGAAAACTTTAAAAACAGTTGAGGTTTGCATGTATGTATACAGAAGAATGATTAACTGCAGCATTTTCCTCAACATATAACATTCATTAAATGTGTGACAGCAGTATGCAAATGCTAAGTAGTGATTACTGTTGTGCCTCTGGGCTTACTGTGCAGAACACCAAACAAAGAGGAGAGGGGCCGTTGCCACAGAGGACTTAATTGCAAGAAAATGGCACGCCACCAATCTGGGCAGAGCACATATTTACATCCAAGTTTTTGTGGTTTCTAGGGAGTTAATGCTGATTTCTCATCAGAACAGAACAGAACAGCTGCAGGAAACATTAAGGCAGAAGATGCGGAATGAAGATAACTGGAGGGAGAAGGTAATGCTGGATGTGTGGTTGGCACAGTTTCGATTTCTTTCTTCTTTTTTTTCCCAGTCCTTGTCATCTGTCAGGAACCCGTGCAACCAGCCAGATACCTGCCCCCCTAAGGGCAAACTGTCAGTAGGTTCTTTCTGCACCGTGGGTGATCTCTCTCCATAGGCTGGAACTGAATGTAAGAGGTATTTAGCAGAAGGGTTTGTGGTCCTGGGGGACGGTCGGGTTTGGTCCAGAATTTCCAGCTGTGGAGTATTTGTGAAGAGCCCATGTCAGCAGTGCAGGCACTGAGATACTGGGTGCAGAATCCCGGGGGTGAACATGGGCAGCCCACCCCAGTTGTGTGCTGCAGCCACCTACAAACCCTGATCTGCAGGAGGGTGTGTGGCTGGGGGTTTGTGTTCAGACCAATCTGCGAAGAAAAATACATATGGAAAGTGCTTCCCAGGGAAACCAAGGGTGTGTGCTGTTGATGAGGTGGAGGGAACACAGAACCTTCCTGCCCGCAGGCGAGCTGAACCAGCTCTGAAGGTGGCTATTTGTAAGACTGATCTATGTGTTGGGATGAGAGGTGGTGGCCTCAAGCCACACCAGGAAGGTTCAGGTTAGATATTAGGTATGAGACCTTTAGGAAACGTGGAGATGCTGGATGTGGGTTAGTGGGCACAGTGGGGATGGCTTGGCAGTTGGACTCGATGGTCTTAGAGGTCATTTCCAGCCACATTGATTTTATCTTTCTATGAAATAACAAGCAGATGAGAAAAATTTACTTTATTGCCTTCCCTTCAAATCAGAGCAACAGATCAGGGGTACAAGGTCTCTTCACAAGCATACATGACTCTTGATGGGTGCCTTCTTACTGCAAGCATTTCACAAGCCTAGCTTTGTCTTCAGTGGCTGTTACTGCGTTCTGCACGCTTCACTTGTCATTTCTCAGTCATCTTTTAGCGTGTGCTTGGGTTAGAGGTCTTCTCTGCTGATGTGGAAAATACATAAGTGTGCCCACAGTGTGACAGCAGATGGCTTCCCAGCTGTGTGCAGAGCTCTGCACTGACCCAGTGGTGGTGTTGGGCTCTCACAGCAGGATGGATCAGCTGCTCACCACGGGCAGCTGTGAGCATGTTGGCTTTGGGGTAACTGCCACCTTCCCGAAAAAGCAATGGAAGAAATCACTTAAAAAAAAAAATTGTGAAGGAAAAATGTGCAAATACTGCTGATCAGGATCTGACATTTCTGTTCTAAGCCTTACGTAATTGGTGGCTAAAATTAATGTCTTCTCCTTTTTTTTGTGTGTGTGCAGCGTGCAGTAAGTGTCTGAGAACTTTATTTAGTCTCAAGAAAAATTTTGGACTACCAGCAATTAAGATCTGTTACATCTCTTTTAAAAGCTCTTACCTTCTCTGTGGCAGGATGTAATTTTAGAATGAGGTCACACTGTCTGCATAATCACAAGGCATTGTTCCACTTGACATTAGAACGAGATAAAGGCTGCTGCTGGTGGGAGAGAGCAATTACATCTTCGCTATCGCAGCCATTAAAATGCAGTGGCTGCCAAGTGCTCTGGGGATGTTCTGATCAGACCGAAGTCAGAAATGTGACAGTTATCATTCCTTGGGTCACGGTGCCATTGCACAAAGTGTAGAGTGCTCTGGTTTCGTATTTTAAATACACATTAACTTTAAATTGTAGTCATCTTTTGTGAAAAATGGGAAAATTGATGTGAGCATTTGTGAGGGGTTTTACAGCGACTAACGAGGAGCCCCTAACTAGCTTTAATGCAATTAGTAGTCATCATGCTTTCCCTGCAGATCTGCCAGTTGTTCTCGTGTTGTGGTTATCAGCTGCACTAGCTTCAAGTATTACACATGAGAAGTGCTTGTGTAAGTTTCCAAACGAGTCCACCTTTAATACTGTGTGCATTTTTCTAGTCTTAGTAACGAAGTGCCTCCGACCCGTGACCTGCTTTGGTAGCAGTGTATACTGTCACACATCACAATAAGTTTTAATGATTAAGACAGCTGTGTGCTTGTTTAAAATGCCTTCTGTATTCCTTCCACGTACTACAGTTAAGTCCATTAGAATTCAGCCTGCAGAAATATGACAGTGGTGTTGGGGCTGAGGAGCTGGGGACCTCATGGCAACAGGCACATGTTCTCTAGGTGGAGATGGACCTGGCCAAAGGTGAAGCACGGCACAAAGAAGCCATTCTCCAAGTCAAAGAAGCAGCCCGAGTGGAGCTAGACACTGAAAGACAAAAGCAGCAAGAATTAATCACAAAATACCAGAGGGATCATGAAGAGCTCCAGAAGAAGGTGCGTAACGCTCGAGAGGAACGTCGTGTGGCAGTAGATTGTGTGCACCTTTGGGAAACAATACGTGAAGGAATAAGATCTCTATGTGCAGTCCTTTGTCTTGAAGGTGCAATGCCTTTTCCCAGTCACAGTCTGTAGTGTATGGTTGAAATCTTGGAGAACGGGCTGGGATAATACATCACAGAGGTAGTTGTGGAAGTCTTGCTTTTCTCAGATTTTCTCTATGGTTTATCCATGTCCTCAGACTGCAACTGCTAATTATTACCAAACTGACACTGTTTGAAGCCCTCTGTTCTGTTTGTGGCTATGATGGGTTGTGGCAGAACCACCCACACTGCTTCTTCCCTCCCATCACTGATGGTGAAGGTCTGGTTGGCAGCTTTCCTGCTCCGCACTGCATCACGTAGCTTACCATCCCCGTTACCCAGATCTGCACTTCTTGAGGTTTTACTTAGAAATCTAACATTGTACCTACAACCTCAGCTTTCAGAAGCTGTCAAAAGATTTGTGGAAAAGTCACAGAAATGTGACGAAATTATATTGTTGCTTTAAGTTCATGACATCATACTGTGTTGGATGAGCTGACAGTGACAATTTAGCATAGTTTTTTTTGTCTCTGAAGATTCATGTGCTTGGGTTTTTACTTTTTCCTGAAGCTATTTGGCTGATGCCTCGTTCTATCTATCTAAAGATGAACACTGAATTTAGACTAATCCAGTACTTGTTGTGCAGATACCTGAGTTAATATCCAGTGCCACCAGCAGCTTACGGATGGAGGCGGAAACTCTTGAAAAGAAGCTACAAGACGTCCAGGTCAAACTTGCAGAGAGAGATGAAGAGAAAGAGAAGGAAATTCAGAGCCTTAAAGGGCTGATTACTGAACTTGAATTTCAGCTGAAGATGGAAAAAGACAACAATGAATCATTTCTGGGTAATCTGAGGAAAGAAATTAAGCACAAGTCAGACGAACTGGAAGAATTAACCCAGGAGAGGACACAGCTGATTCACAATTTGAGTCAAGTGCAAGAACAGGTAGGAACGTGACCGAGGAAGTGGCTCTTTTTGCTTTGAGACATGTGAGAATTATTCAAAGCACGTGTATCTCAGACCTTGGTACACAGTGCTGTAAAAGAAAATAAATCTTTAGCATGAGAAGATTTGTAAAAGAAATGGGCTGCCTGCGTCGTGCTGTGCTAATGGGCCTCCATCCCACCTCTCACCACTAAACACAGTTCTGTAGCACAGGAATGTGTAAAAATGAATCATGTATGAAGAGAAATGTGTCTGCTAGATACTCTTACCACAAACATTTGCTGAATGTTTGGAATATAATGGGAAGGGCGGGGAGAGAGTCGTGCTGCTGTATGAGCGAGCAGCGGAGGCAGGGGCTGCGGGTAAGATTAGATTGGAATGTCCAAAGTAAGTGGTGGCAGGAAAATAAATGGATAAAGAATGAAAATGAAACTTCAAAATGAATGGAGTCTGGGTTTTGGAAGCACTGTTCGTTGAGTGAGCACTTTCCAAGCATTGATCAGCAGCCTTCCTTCTCTGTGCCCGCTGTAGTAATGGCAGAGCGTTTCAGATCTCGTTTGTCCTCCCTGGAGGTGCTGAGTGGTCAGACTGCATTCAGCTCAGACTTTCAGCACTAGAGGTTTACTCTGAATGTTTGTCCAGGTGCTGAGGCTGGGAATATTCTCTGTCTGACGTGCTTGTACAACACTTGCCTGCTCAGGGACCACTGCTGGTCGCCCATCATTTGGGTGCTGGTAATATAATCACCAAATAAAGCAGCTCAGCACTGCTGAGCTACTGGAAGCATCTTATTGCAGGGAGGTGGCATAGCAGTGCTTGGACTCAGCACATTGCTGCTTCCAGGAGCAGGGATCCTGGCTTCCCTGCATGGAGGGTGGGCAGGAGTCGGGGAGGAGCTCCTCAGGGCTTACCTCATATTTTCCACTGTCTCCTGAGAGAAGGATGTGTGTGTAAATGCCAGTGTATGTCATCAGAGCGACTGCCAGAGAAAACAAAGCACGAGGGAGCATTGCACGAAGGCTTTCCGTGCCTCAGTGCCCTCCAGGCACCCTGCCCCCACCCGGTGGGATTTAACAGGCACGTGTTTTCTCTCATGGCATTTTGTAGAGCGAGGGTTTGTTTCTGTTTGCAGAACGCCCTTCTCCAGGAAACGGTGCGCAGAGAGTGCGAGGAACGCTACGAGCTGACTGCAGCTTTGACTCAAGCCAGGGAACAAGTACTGCAACTCAGAAAGCTCAGTGGAAACTTCCCGTTATCGCCGCGTCCCCTGGCTCAGGGCAGCCTAACCTCCTCCGCTGCCCTGCGTGCTGATTACGGACACAGCAGCCGCCCCAGCCCCGGCCTGGGGAGGGCCAGCCATCCCCCCGGGCAGCTCAGTGCTCCCCGAGCTGTGCAGGCACCCACTGGCAGACCCAGGCCCAGCAGCGTGGCTTTGCCAGCTCTCAGGGGCCGGGAGACTGTGGCCAGGAGAAGGCAGCGGAGCCAGCTCTGACACGTGTGTCAGCCACTGGACTGCTGGCCCTGGGTGCCACGTGTGGCCTGATGAACTTCAAGCGTTTCCACGGCTCAGGGTTAACTTAACTTTCTGATATATTTTTGTTCTAATAACGTTTATTTGTCCATTGCGTATCGATGTAATGAAATACTATCTACGCTCGCAGACGTGAGAAGTAAGAAAGAGAAAATAACTGCCTCTTCCAAAGGTGTGTGTACTCAAGAAGTGCAATTACAGTAATTCCAGCTTCAAATGCTGTGCTCCCTGAGGCGCTGCGTTGGAACGTTCCCGTTCTGTGCACTGTCCCTTGTAACTTCGTTGTGTTTGTGGTGCAAAAATGAAGTCTGTTTGCTCACAACCAGATACTTGCTGTTACTCCATGGAGCAGCATGCAGACTGCAGCCATCTCCCCCACGCTGCCAGGAGGGACCTGAGCTACTCGGTGCAGGTGAGATGGAAGGGAACAGCTGGGGATTCTCAGAGCAGCAGGGTGACTGAGGTTGCCTGCTCCTGGTTGTGTTTTCAGACTGGGCTCTCTCTACATTCAGAAATGTGGAGCTGCTGCTTCGCAGGACACTTGTAAACACAAATAGTGTTGTACTTACGCCTTGACCTCGTGAGTTCTGAGTGATGAGATAGCCCCGTGTGTGACAAAGTGACTACAAAAGTTCTCACTGTTAGTGCTGGAGCAAGTTAGAAAAGCTTTGCTGGATCCTGTGGCATAGCAGGGAATATATTTCACATGATGAAGTGAGTGGGAGAAGCGGCCATTGTAGTCTTAGCATCTTGGGTTAGATTTTAAGGTCTTATTCAGCTTCTGCTCCCACTGCACCTTTACTGAGATTCCTGGGAAGCATCGTCACAGGGAAGTGGCTTTGGTCACTTATTTGTGTTCTGTTTTCTTAAAGATGTTGAAAAATGGAAGTGTGAAAGATGTGGGGGTAATTCCACTGAAACACAGCTGCATGAAATCCGTTTTTCAGCAGCTCCACAGAGGCACTGAGGATGACTGAATGTTCCCTTCTACTGAGAATGATGAATTTTATTGTTGTTGTTTAGGAGAAAAGCTGACTCCTTTGAGCCTGAGAACTGTTTCTCTGTTCCCTGCCTGCAGCCTTCCTGTGCTGAAGGAGCAGCCCTTCGTTGAGGCAGCTGCTAAAATGGTGAGTTCCCAAGTGCTGTTATGTAGGTTTTAAGTAGACGAGCTTCAATTCAGAACATTTACATTATGCAGGACATTAAATATTATTTTACTTGCAGATGTGAGGGTGCACAGTGTGATAGTTGTTGTAATTGAGAATTGAATGCTGGATGTTTTGTACTGAAGAAGTGGGGGATGTTTACCTGCAGGGATGCACGCTGTAATGCCTCTGTACTGAAAGCACAGAGCAGAGCTGTGCCAGCAGCCACCCCAGCTCTGTTCTGAGCACAGAATGCCCAGCTCTGCATGGTGCCAACCCATCGTGCTGCAGAGCTGTGCTCCTGGCTGCTGCTTGTGTCCTGCAGCAGCTCTGAGGAAGGGCTGTGCGTTCATAAATCCTGGGAAATAAAGAGAGCAGTCCCAGAAATAATGTTTGTGGTAGCATGAGGGAGAGCATATATCACGGACCCCACTGAGTCAGGAGCTGAGATTTTTCTCATTTCCATAGCTCACAGAAACCCAGAGCTCGTGCTGCTCAGCAATAAACTAAGTGTATTAATGTCAGGAGCCCTTGTTCAACTTCTACAAACAAAGGGATTTCACAAAGCCGAGGGAAGTTTACAAAGCCTTTCTGACACTGGGGTGCAGTGCAGCAGCAGTGCTGTGGGGGCACACAGCAGTTCTGTCCCCACGCTCCAGGAAGTGCAGCTTCTGGAGGCAGCATGTTTTGTAGAAGCAGTGTCATTCATAGATGGGTTTTTCTTACTCTGGACCTTGCACTCCAGGACTCACGGCACGAGGGAATACTGGAAACCACAAAGCTGGAACAAATCAACCCCTCTGGCTCCGGAGCTGCCTGCAGGAAGCAGCTGTCCCTTCACTCCAAGGTTGCAGCCACGAGTTTGCCTCATGCAAAGGCTGCTCCGTCGTTCCTTGGCAGAGCTGATGTTGTTGTCTGGGTGAGAGCAGAGTCCTAAATCTTTCCATCAGACACTGACTGTGCTGGGAGCTGCTGTGTTGCACGGCAGGATGGGAGGCTGGGCTGTGTGGCAGGGTTGGAGCAGTTTGGGGCAGCACTTGGTGCAGCCGGGGCTGGCATGTGGAGCAGTTATGCAGGGGAAGAAAGCAGACTTCAGAAAGGATCACTGTGCTGTCTTAGCAGCCTTGAAAGTGCATGGAAATAGAAGCTGGAGCTGGACCCAGTGCTGTATGTCATAAAAACGTATTAATCAGAAGGAAATGCAGGCTGTGTTTCATTTAAAGAAGCAGTTTTGCTGTGAGAGATTCTTTGCTTTAAATTCTTGCTTTGGCTCCTGGTGTTTTGTAGTTCCCTTCAAAGCCTGCAGTGTGCTGCAGAAAGCACTGACCGCCCTTAATGCAAAAGAAAGAGCATCAGAATGGCATTTCCTGCCTCAGACAAAAGCCACACATCTTTATTTTCTATTGTTTAAAATGGGGACTTACTTATTTACAGAGTGAAAAGTTGTCAGGTGGGGTCTTTAATTGCTGTAGGTGTTTCAAAAGGATAAACTCTATATGCAGCTGTAGTGGTGTGAAGCAATGGAACCCAATGTGCTTAGCACTCGTGTGGCTTCCTCAAAGCATAGCACAGAATTAATTCTGATAGGATAATAAAAAGGATGCTGAAAAAGATTAATGCTGGAGAGCTTTTAACACGGGAAATACAATTTGTATGTTGGAAAATATGGGCATCTGGCATTGTACTGTGAACTGTTCTCAGATAATGAAAAGAAACCTCTCCCAGGCAAGTGTGGCCAGATCCAGCAGGGTGTTTTTGCTCCTCTCTATCTCCAGAGATACCTCCTATCTTCTGACAGGAGCAAGCCACAAATCTTCCAAAGCTGCAGTTTTCCATCTGGAACCTTGAATTGCTGCTGAGTTAAGGTCAGTGCCAGGACGTGGCTGTGCTGCTTCCCAGTAAGCCAAGGGATGAGGGCTGAGGAGCCTACATAAGTAAGGCTCACTTTGTGTAGTACGTGGCTGCATCTCACTGTAACTGTGCAGCTAAACTGAGTCCAATTCCATCAGTGTTTCACTGGCAAAAGCAAGCACCAGGCATGGGGAACAAACAGACGAAGTGCTCAGATGTTTGCTCTGTGTTCTCTGTCGTGCACTAAGCAGAATTCAGAACCAAATGGATGTGTTCAGGCAGGAGGTGCTGTGACACGAAGCCCGTCCCGTGGCACGAGGAAATGGCACCAGGTGAGGTCTGAGCAAGCTGCAGTGCAGCCTCAGGTGAGCTGACACCTTCTGTGTCACAGGAGAGCAGTGCCAGCTCGCAGCGTGGAGACGCCTCTTCCCTCCTGTGCTGCACTTGGGAGCAGTGTCAGTGTCAGCATCTCCCCAGAATCCCTTCATTTCTGACTGTCAGGATTCAGCCTGTAAAACCTGCTGTTGCTGGTGCCTCAGTCCCATAAAGTTACAGGAACTGGTTCCTTTAGAGGAACCTGTTATTTCCAAACGTTCAACGCATTTCAAGGCGACGGAGCATCGTGTTTGCACACAACTGAGTACTCATTTGTTGGAGCTTTCTTTTTCAGTTCTGACAGATACAGAGCGGCAGCAGTGGCGGTTTGGAACCCCAGCAGCACGCTGAGCAGAAGGCACAGCTGCATGCAGCAGCCCCAGCACATTTCACTTTCTGTTTCTTGCTGGCCGCAGCCCTGCAGGGTGTGGCAGGATGCGTGCTGCTGCTCAGCCCTCCAGCAGCTCACCCACGGGAGCACCGGGCCCGACTGCAGCGCGTGCAAAGAAACCATCTGCGATCTGCGGCCAGCAGTGCGTGTGAAAGGGCTGTCATGATGCAAACAACCTCTGGACAAAGTACAGAAGGAGATAACGAAGCAGATCGGTCACACGATGTGGCAGACGTGCACTTCTAAGAGGTTTCTTCAGGTCGATTTTGGAAGCAGCTTGCTCTCAGCACAGCTGCAGCCATGGACAACTTGAAGGCCTGATCCCTTTGTAGCCAGAATGGAAACAGAACCTGATGAAAAACGGGACCCAGTGTGATATGGCCGTGGGGTTTTGCACCCAGCAGGAAGCATTACTGAGTCATCACTCCCCCCCTTAGCAGCACACATGGGGGCAGCTCAGCCCGTACTTTCTGCTGAAACAGAGCAAGAGAGTGAGCTGGAGCTGGCTGTGCTCTACATTCACAGAATCGTGAAGGTTGGAAAAGACCTCTGAGAATCCCAGCCCACCCCACCGTGCCCCTGCCCACAGCCCTCAGTGCCACATCCCCACAGTTCCGGAGCCCCTCCAGGGGTGGTGACCCCACTGCTCCCTGGGCAGCTGTGCCAGTGTTGGACTGCTCTTTCAGAGAAGGAATTCTTCCTACTATCCAACCTGAAGCTCCTCTGGCGCAACTTGTGACCATTACGTCTTGTCCTGTGGCTTTTTTTTGGCTTGCTATACTCTCTGACTGTGCTGTTTGGTGACTTTGGGCAATGTCCTTAGCAACCATTTCACTCTGAGTGCCATTAAGCGACTGCTAGCTTCAGCATAGACTTCACATGCAAAATAACATTTCTCAAAGCCCAACTGAAAGCCAGGCTGCCTGTCCTGCAGTGAACAGCAGTGAGTGTGGGCAATAGTGCAGGGTGGTCCCCACTAGGAGTCACGGGGTGATGATATTTAGCAGGGGAAAGTCTCAGCTCAGCACAAAGGAAAACGTCCTGACGCTGTGCTGCCCCAGGGAGCACAGGGAGAAGTGCTTGGCCTGAGGTGAGCAGGAAGGAGCCATGGAAAATGGGCAGGCAGCAGCAGCCCATGACCTACATGGGATTTTCCAGCTCCCAATTTACGTGAAGTGGAAAGTGATTTATTCTGCTTAATGTTGTTTTACTATGAGGGGCAGTAGCTGGCAGGGAGGTGTAAAGAGTCCCTTCAGGAAATCTCTGCTGCTGCAGGAGCAGCACTTCCCCACTGCTGCTGGGTTGGGGGTCACATCCCTGTGCTGCCCACGCGTCCTTAACAGTGGCACTGCACAAAACAGAACAAGCCAAGTCACACAGGGGTGTCCTCTCCTACCTCACTTCTTCTTTTTCTCCAAATCCAGGGCAGCTGAGAGGCACTGAGTCAGCAGCACAGCGTGGAGATGAAACATCCCCCAGAAAGTCCTCCTGTTCTGCCAGAGCTGCAAATGATGGAGGATCACTGCGCACAAAGTGGTGCGTGGGGTGTGGGACTGCCTCTCCTCCCAGCAAGCCAGGCCTGATGCTGCTTCCTGAGCACTGCCTGCTGTGCATCACTGGCTTTGATGGGAATCCATGGAGGCATCCATTCCTGCAGCTGTTTCCTGTGGAGTGCTGTGTGAGCTGCGGGAGTTGGTTCAAGTTACCAGGACAGAGCAGTCACTTAAATCATCATGAAGTTCTGAACTAAGAACCACATGTGCCCCAAAGAAAAAAGGATCACCAGCAACCCCTGAGAAGTGTGCAGAAAGAAGTCAGATGGGGGGGGATGATTTATGGCCGCTGTGGGCGTAACCAAGTAGCAGCATTGCCTCACTGCTTTTATAGATTGCTGGTTGCCAACTTAATTATATTTGCTGATGTCTTTTTTGGTTTTGTTTTTGTAGATTCCCTCTAAAAATAGCAGCAGCACCTCCTCAGAGGGTTACCGAGGCAGCTGCTGGAGCTCACAGGAGGCTGTAATTCATCTGCTAAAGCCACACAGGGACTGCTGGGCTTTGTAATTCCTGTGCTATAAAGCACAAGAAGCAAAAGTTGCTTCTGGAGAGCCCACAGAAACTGAGAGGGACACCTCCCTCGCTGGGTGAGGACATCCCAGCCCTGCTGTGCCCAGGGGATGGCACTGAGGATTCTGTTTGTGTACACAGCACACGGAGCTGCACTGTGCAATCTGGTGCTAATAGTGAGATGCTTCCTCACCCTCTTCCTTTGCTTTCCTTTAGGTGCCGTGGAATTACTCACATCCCTTCCCAGCAGCTGCTGCTTTCACACTGTCATACTGTGAGTATGTCACTGTAAGCAGCCCTGGCCCAGCTCTTCATTCCACTATCTGGGGATCCAGGCTGAGCTCTGCCTCCTGGAGAGGGCTCACTTGTGTCCTGCTGCTGAGTTTTGCCATGTAGGGAGGGAAAGGGCTGCATGGTTGGGTGGAAAGTCCTGCTTGGGGCATCAAGGCAGCTATTGGGATCCCCTCCCTCTGCCTTACCTGGTGCCTTACCTGCGTACAGGCATTGCAGCAGTGGGGTTTTAGAACACAGCTCCTGCCCCATGTGGGGCACAGCTGGGAGCTGCTGTGAAGCAGAAGTGTTTTGGGTGAGCACGTTGGATGGGTGTGTGTGTAAAACAGCCAGCCCGGAGCCGTGCTGGGTCAGCTCATGTAACCTGACAGAGCTCCTGCAATAAGAACCATATGTTAGAGATAACATCTTTGCTGCTTGTGGTTTCCTTGATGGCAAACTACTGTGCTATAATCCTGTAGTGTCCAGTTCAGTTATAAACTCACCACAGATGGAGACTGGAAATAGCATGAGGGCTGGTTTGGGGCTGGCAGGGATGCTGTGGTGCACAGGCTGCTGCTGGCTCTGGGTGCACAGCTGACATTTCACCCAGCTATGCTGTGCTGGTGGGTCATTTATCCCATGCAGTCCCTCGTTAAATCACTCTCCCTACCCTCCCTGCCCTGTGGGGCTGTACTCAGTGATGGGCAGAACATGGGACACTGCTGGCTGCCATCCTTACTACAGCTGGGATTTTTACTCAGCTTCCCCCACTTTCATTTAACTGGGAGGGAACTGTGCACATGGGGAAAATGAAACTGAGCTCAGAGCCAGGGCTTTCTCCTCTTGCCCTGAATGCTGCTGGGCCTTGCTGGGCATGGGGCACTGCCTGGGTGGGGGGGGGAAATATTTGTGTTCCTGGGGCAGCAGCTGCATTACCTGCACATGGTTCTGGGTCTCTCCTGCAGAGCTGAGTAGGACACGCACAGCATCACTGCAAAAGGAGCCAGGACAACAGCAGCTTCAGAACTCAGTAATGACTAAAACCTCAGAAAAATAGATTGCTTAAAAAAAAAAAAAAACAACACACAAACCAAAGCAACCGAACAGCATTTGCTGAGCCTCAGTTCAAAAGAAAGCCCCTTCAAACCCAGGTGGAAGCACAACATGCCATTCCCCTCGGGAACCCACAGCCTTCCCAGCACTCAGGAGCCTTGTGCTGGGAGGAGGGGCAGCTGAGAGCTCGGAGCATCCCCGGGGGGCTCCGCAGAGCCGGGGCAGTGCGTGACCCGGCGGGGAGGAGGCGTTCCCAGCTGCTGCACGCACAGGCTGCTCGCGTCTGCTTTGCAACACTTCCACCTACAGAATAAAACCCAGAATGGCAGCGGAGCAGCCACAGCCCCAGGAGCAGCTCAGCCTCAACGAGGGGTTCTCTTTCCTGGGACAGAAACAGTAATTTTTTGCAATGTTTTTCTCACTGTTGGAATATAAAGATGTGCTTGGTTTTTTTTTCTTTCTCAACAGCTTTTCTGATGTTGGTTCAGAGCCGGGTAGGAGCTAGGAAGGGGAAGCTGCTTCCTTCACAGAAGTGTTTTTTCCTCAGCAGGGCACAGTCAGAGAGCAGCACCACGATAAGGCCCTGCAGGCCATGGGCACTGAGCACAGCGTGACCCCGTGGGAACTTCCCGTGGGAAAGCAAGCTTCAGGGACAGAGCAGCGCCGGGCTCAGCAGCTCTGTGCTCTCACAGTGCTCACAGCAGCAGCTGTACAGAAGTGCTCTGCATTTCCCAGGGAGAGGCCCCACAGCAGCACCCCACACTCAGCCCCGGCCCATCCCCC
>VXAB01011904.1:170169-194975 GCA_013399175.1 Odontophorus gujanensis
CCCCCGTCTCCTCTTAACTCTGAACAGTGGCTCTGCTTGCACAGCTTTATGCTCTCACAGCACTTTGCTGGTGGAGCAGTTTCTTGCCAGAAGCACAGCACTGCTCCTTCCTGCCCCCATCTGCTGCTCAGCCCATCTGCTCACAGCCTCCATCCCCACGGAGGAACCGAAGGGACACGGAGGGGACACACAGTACCTTCAGCTGCAGCTCCGGGTCAAGCACAGGGCTGGGAAGAGGGGAACCACGCTGAGCTGGAGGGCCATCCTGCTACTTCCTGTTAGAAACACTCCTGCTCTCCCATGATCGCTGTTTTTGGGGAGGCTGCAGTGCCCACCTGCTGACAGCGAGGTGAGAACACAGCAGGGCAGTCCTTAAATGAGGCTCTGAGCTCTGCTGCACTGACTTCTGCTCAGGGGCCACTCCTCGTGCCTCAGTAATCAAAGCTGTTTCCTTCAGGGCCCATTTTGGGCAAAGACACCGTGTGGTTCAGGCCACCAGCAGCAGAGCTGACTGAACACATCTTTCCTTCCCCAGGAAAGGACAGGCAGCAAAGCCCTGCACGCTGTGTGAGCAACCAGCAGCAGATGGTGTCCAGATGTTCCCATCACCAGATGTTCCCCCTCTGTGTGGAAGACAACTGCTCCCCAGCTCTGGAGCCCGGGCACCAGGAGCACTGAAAGGTCACTGCTGCTTACACACAGACACCACCACGCAGGATTTTCCCCCCTCTGAGTTTCACTAGGGACACTCTGTCCCCCAGCAGGGCTGGAGCCAGCAGGCAGCCCAGGGCTCCGTGCTGCTGCCCATGGAAAGGTTACCTTCAATTCTGCTGCCTTCAGGAAGGCACACGTACAAACCAAGTCACTGCAAACACGAAGAGGTAACTGAGAAACAGAGGAACACGTTCACTGTTTGACTGCTGAGTTTCCAGGGAGGAGATGCAGCTGCCCCAGACCCCTGCCCATCCCCAGAGCTGCTGCTGCAGGCACAGGACAGTGCTCACAGCTCACGTGGCCTCGGGCTCTGTGCTCCCAGGCACAGTGCAGTGCTCAGTGACAACCCTGGCTGTGCAGGCACAGGGAGAACACCACGAACTGCCCTCCAGCAGATTCCCCACAGAGGTTTGTGAGCATTGTAGCTCTGATCCCATTGCAAATACAGCACTGCTCCCTTCCCCAGCCTGCCCCCAGAAATGAAACAGGGAAGAAACCCCAAATGAAGAGCATCCAGACTGCAGGACACGAGCTCCACCCGCAGCAGGCAGAGGAGGTAATGGCACAGCATGGAGGAACACTGCTCCTCTCCTTCTGCCCTTTCTGGCCACTCCCAGCTTACACCACACTCCTGCAGTCTGAAGCTTCCTGGGGGTCCCTCTGCTTCTCTGAGCCTCTGAACCACGAGAGGAGCAAGTCAGCATCCCGTCCACCCAACCAAAGCACTACATGAAAGCAAGTCACTGCCAGCAGCACCAGCACCTGACATCCCATAGGCAGTAGAAAAAGCCTTAGATTTTATTTCTTGTAAAAATCTTTTAACGCATGCAGACTAAAACCAGTGTAAGAAAGTATCCACCATCGTTTAAACAAATAACTATACTTAAATAGAAGCGTCTGCAATTGACTTGTATAAAAATAAGGTACATTTTGCTTTTGTACAGAAATCCATTCTCCAGTTCTCACACCACGGAACAACGCCATACTGCTGCGGTATCGTGTGTGCAAAGCTCAGTAACAGTCCCTTCCCCAACAGAAAAAAAAACAAAAAACAACGCTCTGCACGTTTCAGAAAACAAGAAGAAGACCAAACCTCGGGTTTAAATTAATCCAATGCCGTGGGGTTCCCTCGCTCCCAGTCCGCTGTGAGCAGGCTCCGTGTGGGGCTCAGCTCAGCGCCGGTGCCGGCCGTGCCCCGAGCGCCCGCTGCTGTGGTGTTTGCCTTTGTGGGACCTCTCGAAGGAGCGCGACCTCTCGCGCCTGTCTCTGTGGTGCCCCCTCTCGTGCCTGTGCTTCTTGGCCACGTCAGAGTGATCCCTGGATTTGCTCTGCGAACGCGACCGGGACTTTTTCCTCTTGTGGCCGTGTCTGTTGGTGCTCTTGAGCTCCTCCCTGCCGTGCTTGGCCTTGAGGTGCGGTGAGCCGTGGTTGTGGTGCCTGCGGGGGCTGCCGCTGTGGCTGCGGGATCTGCTGCGCGACCTCGAGCTGTACGTCCCAGACAGACTGCGCCTGTTGTTGTAGCTTATGGGAAACACAACGTTCAAACATTACTTTCACTCACCCAAGAGCGTGCTTTCCCTGCCGGGAAGCTTCCAGCTTTGCAGAAAGCAGCGCCCATTTGTGGAGGGGTGAAGTGACGGGCAGTAGGCCTGTCCTCAGAAACCTCACAAACCCTCACCACAGCATTGGGTTAGAGGGAAAAAGGGCAGTAACCAGATCAGCAGCACTCAGATATCAGTGAGGTGCTCCCTAACTCAGCAGCTTCCACCCCAACTGCCAGCATGAAGAGTCACACAATCACAAAACAGCCTGGGCTGGAAGGGACCTCAAGCACCACGAATGTCCAACCCCTGCCACACAGGGCCACCAACCTCCCCATTTAACATTAGACCAGGTGAACCAAGGCCCCATCCAACCCGGCCCTGAACACCTCCAGGGACGGGGCATCCACGACCTCTCTGAGTCTTTACAAGCACATCATGCCATCAGCCAACGCTGCCTCTGCTCCCACACTCTGATCCCAGACAATAAACAAAAGAACGACAAAGCTCACCCCCTCCTCAAAGAAGAAAAGCCACAATAAAACAAAACCCAACAGCAACAAAGAGCTGCCTCCCCCACAGCACCCAAACTGAACCAGCACGTACTGCCGCCTGGGAGTGTGAGAGCGAGAGCGTGACTTTGTTCTTGACCGAGACCGACTTGCACTTCTGCTGCTCCTACTTCTCTTGCTTTCTTTTCTCATGCTGGAAGGGGGAAGAAGAACAAAGCAGGGTTACCCTCCTGAGGTGCTCATTGCTGAGCTGCTTACATGGTTCACTCCACGCCTTACAAGGACAGCTCTTCCACCTACCCGTTGTAGGGGCTCTTTGAAGCCTGCTGCCTTTCTTCTGGCTCTTTTTTAATGGTTTTGGTGTTCAGAGGCACGGGACTCTTCTCTTCGGTTTTCACTTCTCTTGGAGAAGCTACAAAATTAAATTCAAGATCAGATGTTTTACTTGGACTGTGCCATAACTTGCCATACATAGTGACACCGTGTTGGTACAGAGGGTGAACATGAACTCAAGAGCTGCTATGTATGTGTTTAAGGACAAGGGACACCGCTCAGCGGGCTGTACTGGTGGGAGGTGTACGGTTGGACAAGAAGACCTCAGAGGTCTATTCCAACCCCAGTGACTGTACAATCCTGCTTCCTTCTCCCTCTGAGAACAGCACAGTGTTGATGCCCACGGATAGACACAGACACACAGCAGTGTGCAGCCAATGGGCAGAGGGAAGCGGCACAACGCCGCCTCCAGGCTGAGCACGCTCCTCTGAGACTCAGCCCTTCAGGGTTACTGAAAAAGCAGAGGAAGGCAAAGCTCTGTCAGCAGCTGTCCCTGAGCTCTCTGTTAGCAGGTGCCTGACAGCCCCACCACAGCCCCTGCCTTCACTCAAGTTCTTCTAAGCCAGGCCCCAACGTCCCAAATAGAAAGAAGCCCTTCCATTTTTCAGAGAGGAATCTACACTCGCTGCCTCGAGATATCAGATGATAGGCACAGCAAAGCAGCTTCTGTGCCCCCTGATTTACTCTGTATCTTATTGACAAGAAGCAAGAGAGATTTTCCATACTTAACTCTGTAAGAAAGCCTAAGCTGTCCAGCAGCTCAACAAGCAAACGTGCATTTACAGAAATACATCAGTACAGTTTTCAAATGGCGGTCTCAAAAAGCATTATGCACAAGAGAATAAGCTTACATGGTTTGGATGCAGGAGAAAAGCCACCCAGTGTCGAAAGTGCAGGAGTTCCATCTGGATTTAGGCCTTTTGCCTTCAGTTTAGCTTCCTGTAGTGCCATTTTCCTCTTCTCCACTTCTTTATCCAGTAACTCATAGTTGGGCTATTAAAGTAACACAGTGGTATAAAGCTAACTTCAGCATTTTCATCCCATTTCTCCAAAACACAGATCCCATAACCCTCTGCCCAGCAACATGACCCACTGAGCTTCTGCCATCTGATCTCACACTCCCCTTCAAGAGCAGTGGTCACACAGCAGAGCCCTTACAGTTGCATCCACATGGAGATGCACCCCAAACCCCCAGAGCTGTGAGACAGCTCACACAGCAACGAGCACAGGAGCAGAACACAGCGTGTGATGAAGGTACCTTCTTCCGGGTGTAGAGCTTCAGAGTTGTCAGGCAGATCTCCTGGATCTCCTCCTCTGTAGTGCCAAAGAGCAAGAACCAGTGTGGGCGGGTGGGCAGCGGGATCTGAAAGCACAGGAGCAACCTCAGCTGGAGAGCACGGCCCGCACGCTCAGCATCTGCACTGCTGCTCCTTGAAACCAAATGTCCAGCAACAAAAGCCCACGGAAGGGCAGAGTGACACTCACCTGCAGAGCTCTAGCAGCAAGATAAATGCAAGCACATGCTATAGTCTCTGGCTGAAAGCGAACAAACACATTTGTTCGCAGGCTGTCATTCATGTAATTCCTAAAAAACAGAATTCAGGCAAGGTTGGATCTTAGGTTTGCATCTTCTTATTTAGAGGATAACAATACTGGAGACTCAATTGACTTTATTATTTTTTCTGTTATTATATTCAATACTTTTGTTTCTTTAGTTACTGCATCTGATGTTTATAGTCCGTACTTCTATGAAAGAAGTCTGCACCACTCCCATCGTTCTGGAAAGCCAATGCAAGTAACGCTGTGTAGCAATGCTGCATCACTGAGCAGCAAACCAGCGAGTACTTCTCATCCCTGCAGCTGCTTGCTTTCAACACCAACGTTCTCGTATTTCAAAACCAATCTGCTCGAGACTCGAATGCAAGCATGAAAATAGAGCACGTTTTGAACCTACCATTTTCCAGAGGCTAGATGCAGCCTACAGAGTTCACAGAACACTGCATTTCAATCTTTTGTGTGCTTTGATTAACACCAATTTCATCCCCAAGGAGAAGCATCCAATTTGCTCGCTGCGTTTAAAACCTTCGTGTTAAGCAGACCTACAAGTTAGCAACAGATCTCCTGCTTCACTAGGCTACTCCTCCTCCAGCAGGGCAGCACTGCCAAGCAGTGCACGCCAAAAGATACGTTTAAACAGCAGAGATCTCCACGACTTTTAAAGTTTGAGCTACAGGAGAGAAACGAACAGCAGTCAGCAAGTATTGACTCCACAGAACAGTGCCCATACGGATACTACGTGAGCATGCGTCATGCACTAATCCGTTAAGAAAAACAGAAAGAAAACCAACCCTTGAGTCTAGCCAAGTGTTAAATCAACTCAACTCATGTTGGCAGACGATCTCCCCAATGTGTCCATGGGCCCTTTAAATAAACTGCAGTATACAGTAGCTAGGCAACAAATACATTTAGAAACATTTTTAACAGGTACTTCTCAAAGCAAATATACAAATCCTTTTGACACCCAGACAGAACTAGAAGATGTTGCCCGATGGATATGGACCACTTCAGTGAATCTCGGATGAGAGCTTGCACTGGGTTGGCTGGAGAGAAGGGCAGCCAAACAGGCCATCCCCAGGTCATGGGCTGAGGTGCGAGGGCAGAGCTCTATGACTTACCATCAGGGACTACCCTTTAATTAAAGAGTAGAAAAAAGAACAAAGTTAAATTGAGTTCTCCATTACAGAGTGGAATCAAGCCATGAAAATAGTAAGCAGAAACAAGCACTAAAATGTTTTGAAAGCAAATAATTATATAATAACTTACATCTCATTGCTTTGCATATGGCTCATCAGGCTTATTATTTCTGCTACTATTTTCCTGGCTAGGAAGAGAACAGAAAATAACTTACCAGGCTGTCTGTACCAGGGTTTGATTACGTTCACACTCTAAGACTTGTAAATACATAACAATGATCTGAGGGCGAAGGAAAAAAAAAAAAAAAAGACTGTTTTAACATTTAAAGCAACAGTAAAGAAATAATTACCTATAACCAAACAGTACTGCAGTACACAGGGGTCTCCTCCTCTTCTAGCTATGCACTCTAAGCCCACGCAGCAGCAGCCACTCTCAGACACCACTGTGCTCCTCGTTTCTGAGGTCAGCCCCCTTTAACGCCTCCCAGGGAAGGAACTTCCACAAGTCACCACAGCTATTTGCTCAAGTGCTTAAGCAAAAGCATTCCTGACAGCAGCCAAGGAACAAGCAGATGAAGTCTGACTGCTGTCACATCTGCCCCTGCTGCCTCACAGCACTGCCATCAGCGGAGGGAACTATTTACAAGTTACATTATTTTTGGTAACTCACCTTATGTGGATGCTTGACATGAACACAAAATCCCAACTCCTTCAGTACCCTCCTTTCTGCTTTGATTACTTGATTTTTGGTGTTTATGTAGTTCTGATCAAGTATCAGGGGGCTTGGAGTCCTATAGTTTGCAAGAAATAAAATCAAAACTGTTTTGCATATCCAAATAACAGCAGCATCTCTGTTTTCCCTTCCAACCAACTACTGGCAACAGAAAACGGTTTTCAACTCCTGCAAGCAAGTTTAAGCATTAATCTTGTGCTGTCCAAGTTTAGATAAACTAGTTTAGTTTCTGCGCTGGACTACCTATGGATTAGATGGCCAAGAGAAAAAATCCTTCCCTACTGCGTGCACAAACTACGCTGGTGTAAGTGGTGGAATGAAGTCAGCTTCACAGAGAAGGTCTCAGAGAACCATGGTATTTCGTGATGGAGGTGGGGAGAAAGAGCACAGTGCCATTACCTCGGCCAGGCAGGACTCAGAGCAAAAGTTAGAGCAGCTTTCAGAAGGATTCCACTGACATTAACGTAGCACACGTGTGCTTTGGGAGCTGCAGTTTCCTGTGCACCAGAAGACAAAATCATTCAGACAGGACAGTCCTACTGTCACATACAACACATCTAATAAAGAATTGACAAGTCTGTGGTTCTGCACGTTGCAGCCATCCATCAGTACCTGCAGAGCTACCCCCCATCAGGCGAGGCACAATTCCAAAGGCCAGTACTATTAACTGAACTCCTTCCAAATCCAAAGCCTCAACTCCTGAAAGCTTTTGGGTTTTTTAATTTCAATTGAAATAAGGTACTCTGAGGTTCAGACAAAGCATCATGCCCCAGTTTGTATTCTTTCCTTTATCTGTGCTTGGGCTTCACCTGTCATCACTCCCACACTGCACCCACTGCCACAAACAGAGATACTTCCCTGTTTGCAATGTGCCTCCCATGTCTCATACGCTTTCCAGTGCAAAGAGTGGTTTTGCAAGTAGTTACACTCCAGTAAACCACAGCTGTTCACCCCACAACTCCAGTTCACCCCCAGGACTAGTGAGTGATTAGTTTTACCTTGAACAGAAAGCAGCATTGCAAGAAGTTCAGAATATTTCCTATCCCAGCCCTGAACTGTCTTTCTCCAGTTAACACAAGTCCCACTCGTCGATCACGCTGCTTTTTCCCAACCTGTCAGAGTGTGAAAAAACACTCAAACCTCTCTGGGTTCCCATCCAAGGAAGGAAGAGTCAGTTGAATTACAAGGGCTCCTCAGCTGCAGCAAACCTGGCTTTAAGACAAGTGCTCTTCCTGCAGTCACCTGCAAGGATGACAGTGACCACAGGCCCAAGGATACAAGCAGCCACGCACTTCAACAATAAAACACTGCGCTGTATCTCCGTGCACCTGAAGCACGAGCTCCCCCAGCTCCTGCCAAGGGGTGAGGAACAGTTCCCAGCAGCTCTGTGGTGGCAGCAAGGGCCTGCAGCTCAAGCATTACTGCTGCCATCAGCATTTTCCAGGTAACAGCACTTCCCTCGTTATCTCCCACTCAGAGTGAGATACTGAGGTTTACGACTGCAGTATTTTAAGCGTCACTCAAAGTATGTCATTTTTCAGAAAGTAACTGGAGAAGGACCTGAGGTTTCTTTAAGGTGACCAGTTCCACAGAGAAGCTGGGATAGCAGCAGCTAACACCGTAAGTGCAGCCTGAACGTAGTGCTCTAGAGCAGGAGGACTGCTTGGAAGAACCAACAGCACGCTGCAAGCAGCTGGAGCCACTCCACATTCAGTTGGGGAGTTTTCTAACAGCATCTCTTGGTACAGCTTTACCTAGAGATCACTGATGTAACAGGATCTGAATGGCACCACTGAGAGCACAGACAAGTTGAGGTTTGTTAGCAGAACGTTTCACAGGTGGCAGTTCTGGAGGAACACCTCTGCCTTACTGCCTCAGAGCTCAACAGGGAGACCACATGGCTGCATGGGGTCACTTAACACTCCCCCATAGGACCACTTCCTTCCACGTGGGTCTGCTCTCTCCAAAAGCCACTTCCAGAAGTCAGGAAAACAAGAACAAGTACAAGAGGAAAGGCTGCCAGCCCTCCTGCACGTCAGCTTTCATTGTCATTCTGCAGGGCAGCAGATCACCACGCTTTGTACGTGTTTGTAACATTACTGCATTGCCTGGAAGCATGCTTCATCTGTGTGCCCTCAGTTACATACTCCTGTCACCTATGAGACAAGCTCCAGAGATCTACACTCCTAAGGAGGCCACAGAAATATCAGCTTATCCAAACAGTAAATCCAGAAATAGCTGAACGCAGCCTTAGATTTCTGTTTCTGAAGAAGCAGCTATGAGTACGATTTTATTGCATCTTACTGCAGGCAGCAGTTAGTTCCCCATTGTGTAAGATTTATCGACTTGCACTTCTTCCAGCAACTCCACAGTGAGGGGATGTCAATATTCACAAGCTGTGGACTTCAGGGATCTCTCCATGCACAACTTTTTAGCAATGAGAGGGTTGGGTACTGCATCTGCTGCCCTCGCTTCTCAGAGCCGGGAAGTAATCGGTTTTGGGTTGGAGTAACAAATCAAGAGAAATGATTTAAAAGCTTCTATGGGGTTTGAAGCTGATGTTTTCTATACAGCAAAGCAGCATTACAAATGCCTACTTCCAATCTGCTGTTATGAACCAGAAGGAGCACTCTGGGCACGACTTCATACTTAAGAGTGGCGTACAGTGCCCGTGCTGGTTAATCAGTCAACAGCCACAAAACTTCATTTGGGTTTTGAGACAGCTCAGCAATGCTGTAACGTGTTTGCAACAGAAGAAATTAAACACGCTGCTTTAAAATCCCTCTGACAAACAGGATCTGAGTGCTGGGTATAACCACAGCTCCCCCAGGTGCGAGGTTAAAGATTGATACCTTTGGAACACGGGGTAAGCTGGGGGCAAAGTGCCCTGCGTGTGCTTCTGCTTATAACACAGCAAGTACTCCCCAGCAGCATCTCCTTTCAAAGGGCACATCTCTTACACCAGCCAACTCCAGGAGAAATTGAGTTCCACATGCGTGTCCAACATCGTAAACACAAGCACTGTACATTCACAGATTGGTAAAGAACACCACTGAGTGGATAGGGCCACCTGAGCACAAATGTGGGCACTGCCTGAGAGCTGCAAGCGAGGAACGGCCGGCCAAGCATCACAGCAGCACTCGTGAGGTCACAAATGACAGCAGTCACGTTTGGCTGAAGCCTCTTAAGGACTTTCTGAAGCTTTCAGGCACATCGAAGATAATTAAAATTAACTTCAAACTACATTCTGCATATCAAACATGAGTTACACTTGTTTGAGAACAGAGATATTTCAGCACGTTTTTTTCAAAAGCAGCATTTTCGTAATATGACTTCATGCACACAAACATTTCACATGCAATACTACATGACATATGCTTGTGAGAGATTCAAGAGACATCGTGCTCACCCCAAACGCTTCTTTTAAAGCTTTCTCTTATTTCCCAGCATTAGGAATACCACCTCACAGTAACTCTGTTGACTGTATGACTTAAAAAAGTACATCCCAGTGCAATTCCCATTTCTGCAAACACACACATAAGGAGTGCTTACATCATCATTCATGTCAATAGCTTTACAAATTTAAGGCTTCTGCATCCTTACAACAATGGCACGTTTTACTGTCAATCCAAACTGCACTTCTACAGATCCACAAAGTGGAACTAAGGACCCAAAACTGTTTAAGAAAGCAAGTCTACTCAAATTTCAAGTGTGGGTTAAGAGCTTTAGTTAATGGAAAAGCTAGACTACAGGCAGAAAGAAAGTACAGCAGCCTACCCGTTCATCTCAGCTCTGGGCTGGGTGTGAGAAACTAACTACAGCCTAAGTGTTAGCTTCAGATAAAAGAAGATTAAGCTAGTACTCTAAAAACCTGGACAGCAAAGAAAAAAGCTTATAACAAGATACAGGAGTTCTTCCAAATGGTTCACCATCGGCCAACCTGTTAGTCCCCCGATTCCAGTGACCTATTCTCAGAGCACTGGCTTCTCCTTGGGGATTTTCGATACTTCACTCACTGTTGCCATGACGACAGCTTCATCTTTATGTACCACTCCACATCACCCAGGCTTTGGTAAATGTAGCTGGTCGCTGTATAGTCGGTTGCAAGGGAAAAAAGAGTTGAAGTTAATAACATGTACAGATCATGTACTTGTCATCTTGTAAAAAGCACAGAAAAATGTTTACATCCTGTTTAAAAAAAGAAAGCGAGCCTGAAAATCAGACTTCAGCATTTTACGATTAATTTCATGCAGATTCACTCAGAATCTCACACCAACAGCACCCATTGTGCCAGAAAATAATGGGTAGAAGTGCATGACTTCTCAACATGATGCATTTAGACACCATGTAAACGTGTTAAGTGACAAGCTGATTTGGAACAGGCTAGCTGGAAAGACTTAACTTCACAGGTTAAGTTCAGCTTCTGATCCTTTGTATGGCACAAAAACAACTAATTTGTGTTCTCCTTACAAAAAAGGAAAGCACTGCATACAATTAATCAGGCTTCCATATCCAGATCAAGGCCAAAACAATACAAATCACTGCTTCAGCTCCAAAAATCCAATAACCAGACTCCCTCGTCATAAAAGACAACACCACAGAATCCCCTTTCTGGGTAACTTCACAAAACCCTCCCTGGGCCATAAGGGCAACAACAGCTGATGGAAATGGAGGAAAAAAGACCCAACAACACAACAAAACTAAGTGTCACGTGAACTTTTAACACTGAATTGTTCTTCTCTTATCTGAAGCTAACTCCAAAGACACGAGCACAAGGCAATAAGAGCAGAAGTTTCAGACGGCACGGGAGCACAGCCACGATAAACGTCCCAAGGAACAGCTGGCTTCCCTAAGTGGTTGCTACTCCTCAGGAAGGTAACAGAATGCTCAGTTTGAACTCCTGCTGTAACCTGGTGATGCAGAGCAATACGTGAGAACGTGAATGTGAAGTCCTAGCTGAGAACTAACCCTACGTTTACAACCATGGATTACCTTCAGTAGTCAGCCCCTAGAAGTAAAGCTGCTACATCAAAGCTGAAGTCTCCCACCTCAGTCTGTAACACTGCTGCCCAACATAATTAAAGGAATTGAGTGATTAATGATAACTCTCCTTTCCTTTACCCACTCCTTTTTCCTCTTCAACGCACACTGTTAATCTGCTCTCCACATGAAAACAGACACTGTTTTCCACACAGAAATGCAGAATAAGGCACTCACAACTGGAGACAGCTCCTCAGCTACACTTACCAAGATCCACACGTGGATCAGGTGAGCTTACACTGCAGCTCCAATGCAAGGACACGGTACCATAAAAGACAAGCCTCACTTTTTGCAATCAGAGATACCTCCATTTTCCAAGGCTCAATCATACTTCCTCCTCGTCGAGCTGCTGCCATAACAGCCGTACCCACTGCAGGCCAAACCACGCTCTCTTCAACTCCTTTCCAAAAAGGAATCACCGTTTCTAGAGCGCAACAGCACTACTGCTACAAACACAGCTTCCACCTTCAGCAAACTGCCACCTGCTCACCCCACAACCACAGCCTATCAGCAGAAAGGCACGAGGGCCGCCGGACAGCGCAGGCCCAGCGGCTCAGGGCCACCTAAGGGCTCCGGCGGCACAGGGCACAGCGGTGACGGAGAGCCGGGGACAGCCTTACCTTTTGGCTCTGAGCTGCCTCAGGTGGTGGAACACGTTGATCACGTCCCTTATCCGCCGCGGAGCCTCCTCGATTTTGGACGCGAGGTTAATGCAGGCCATGGCGACGATCTGCGGGGGAAGGCCGGCCCCGTCAGCCCCTTCGGAAAGCCCCCAGCGCACCGCGCCGAGCAGCGGCCCCTCACCCCCCCNCGGCCCCGCGCGGCGCGGCGGGAAAAAAGAGTCCGCCCGCGCCGGCCCCGCCCCGAGCGGCCGCGGGGTGACGGGGGGACGGGGCCGCGTGCCGCGCCGCGGCTGCGCTCGGAGCCGTCCCGGTCTACGCTACGGCGCTCCTCCTGATGTCATTCCGAACGATCTCGGCACAGCCGCTTCCGAGAGGGGATATCGCGGCGCCCGCGTCAGCGCGCTCCCTCCTGCGGGGGGGAAACAGCCCACGGAGTGGGAAAGAGAGCGCTGAGCCCCCGGGGGAGGACGCGACCCCGCCGTGTCGCAACCGCGGAACCGCGTCACTTCTGGGAACGGCCGCACCGCGCCCGTATCGCTGCGCCGCGCGGCCGGAACTACCTCCCCGCAGCTGGCGGGAAGGCCCCGCCCCTCCGGCCGGCTCCGGAATCTGATTGGCTCTCTCGGCCTGATTGACACCGCCCGCTGCCGTCCGCCATGTTGTGCGCCGGAGCCGTGTCCCCGCGTGGCCTCTGAGGGCGGGAAGCGGAGCCCGGCGTGAAGAGACGGCCCTCGTCCTGAGGGCGGGGACCGGTCACGAGGAGGCAGCCAGGCCGGCTTTCCTCAGGGCCTGCTGCTCCTGGAGCCCTCTGCACGATGCCAGCTCAGAGCCGCCGTCCCCCACGTCACCCAACGGCCGCGGGGTGCGGTGCAGCACCCAGCACTGGGGAGCTGTTGTTTTCCACTCACTGCTGAGGAAGAGCGAACCTGAGGGCTCACGGAGGCATCAGCGCGCCCAGGCCCAAGGAGCAGGGCCGGGGTGTAGCATCATCCTTAGCTCTGCACAGAGCCAGCATTGCTCCTTGTGCTGAGACACAGCTCCAAGATGCTGATCCATCCCTGCCACGGGGGCCAGGCTGAGCAGCTGGGCAAAACTGAGGGCAGCTGAGGAGGTGTGGAGCAGCCCGGTGTGGCACTGGGCTCAGTGTCACAGTCGGGGCGAGGCTTTACAAGCAAGGCTTTCAGAGTCCACAGTCCACAGTGCTTGTTTGTCAGTCTTCTGTTTGCGTTTGAGGTCTGAGAGCCAACTATCACTGGAACAGTGCCTTTTCAGAAGGATTTCATTGCTTTTCCCGTTTTCCCCAGCGCTGGGTGGTGCTGCAGTTTGTGGCTTAGCAGGGGTTTGGTCAGCTGGAAGGGTTCTGTACCCACCCTATTTCCTGCCCCTTTCACAGCTTCCTTCCCTTTAACCGCATACTGTGCAGTCACTGAGATTTTAAAACAATTTTACATAGATTTAAGAAGCCCCTCCAGAGGGTTGGAGGTCTTTTCCTTTAGAAACCTCCAGCAGCCCTCTTTGGTGCATTGCACAGCCAGTGAACACACGGTGCTCGTGCTAATCATCTCTGCAACAGTGAAAGGAGTCTACAGATCACTGGAAGTAATGCAGATTAAAGAAATAACAAAGGGGGAAGCTGGTAATGCCATGGTTGTATCAGGTCTCTAACCCCTGAGTGCTGAAGGTGGGGATATCAGGTTCCTGGTATTTGCAGAGGGTGAGCAGCTCCTTCCATTTCCATGCAGTGAGCAGAAGGTGCCAAAGGATGGAAAGAAGAGCAAGAGTAGCACAAGCCCCAGGGATCCATCATCACTGTGTGACTTGCCTGCACGTCTGATGGTTTAAAAACTGAAGTGTATTTGCCTTTACCAGACATCCTGATCTGCCTGCAGCATTCTTAAAAACTCTTGTCATTTTGAAACATATGTTTTTCAATTCAGTAAAGCCAAGCAGTGTGTTGTCCCCAGAACGTTATCTCAGCAGTGCCACAATGTTTAGTGGTAGCATAGTTTAAAACAAACAAAAAAAGGGAGCAAACACTGCAGAGCCTGACAAGCTGGTCCCTGATGTCTATGTTAATAAATAATAGAATGCCTTAGGTTGGAAGGATAATCTAGTTCCAACACCCTGCCAGGGGCTGAGCACCCCCAGGGCCCCATCCAGCCTGGCCCTGAGCACCCCCAGGGATGGGGCACCCACTGCTTTCTGACCTCACCACCCTCAGAGTGAAGAACTTCTTCCTAACTTCCAATTAAAGCTTTAATGTTTTATTTTGCACATTCTGCAGGAGGTTGAGCCCCTGTGGTCACCTTGCTGTAGAACCATACCCAGCTACGCACTGAGGACAACTCAAACCCATTAGCAATGCAGTTAAAGTGTTCACTCTTTTAGCCAGGAGTCAGCATGTTGCTGGGAAGTGATGGCAGTCAGTAACTGCTGGCTGAATCACGGACACGAGTACATTAATGAGGCTCGTGCCCTTTGGCCTGGAGTCACATTTGGAAGCTCTTTACTGTGTGCACATAACTGCTGGCATCAAAGTGAACACTAAAACACCCGTCTTTGGTTTCGAAAGTTCCTGCAACTGGCTGCAATCGTGTGCAGCATTTGCAACAGCAGTGCCCAAGCACAGGGCTGCCACGAGGCACTGCTGGGGCCCCCACCAGCCCCATTGCTGGCCGTGACTTTGGGGCAGAACGAGTCTCCAACTCACCCGAGCAAAGCAAATAGTCCTGGGATGGGGATGCAGCAGTGTATGGCGTGCCCCAAAGCTGTGGTGTCTGTCCTGCACCCCTCTGGTATGCATACCCTGGCACACTTCTGTAGCACCCCGCAGTGCTGTTCCACTTTTCCCTGTTTCTGATTGCAGGTGCAGACTCCAAAGCTGAGCAGTGAACTGCATTGGCAGAGGACGGGCAAAGCTGAAAGAAAGGTACCACAAGTTCCCAAGTAAACGTCGTGGGAAAGGAGCTGTAGGGCATCCAGAACCCTCCATCCCACTGGGTAAGCAGACTGCCTCCATCCTGAACGTCCCCTGAGGATTTTACATGTCTGTCAGCAAATGTTTCACTAAAGGATATACAAGAGCAGGTTTTTGGAAAAGAAATGCAAATTGAGACAGGCAGATACCTTCACAGAATAGAAAGGATTCGTTTGGCAAAATGAGAATCTGTGATGGCAGAGGCATTTCATTTCCTTTGAGAATGAGGTCAGTATATAAGAAGACAACGTGACAGGCTATTAAGCAGTGAAATATTTTGACATTAGGTGATATCTGAAAGTTTCTGCTGTCATATCAAATAGATCATTTTAAGAGAATGGAGAACGTTACTAAATTCATTTACCCTTTGCTTTCAGATCATTTTTTATCTCAGAGATTTTGGATTTTTTGTAATAAAATCCTTTCAGGAGATTGATTTCTGTTCTTCAAACCAAATCTGATAAATTAACAAAGAATCTGTAAGAATTAGGGACAGAACAGAATGTCTGTTGTGGAACCTGACTGCAGGAACACTTGCAGTGTGGATCAAATACCAGGCTGGCATTGCTATGAAAGAGCTTGGCACCAAAAGATGTGGCAATGCAATTTACTCAGGCTGCAGAAATAGAGCTTTACTCTGTCAAATTACGACTGTAAGAAGAATTAGGTCGGTGCTGCTCTAAAAGAGACTGCGAGTTCGGACTCTAAATGAACAGCTCAGAGAAACAGTGATTATTTGAAGTGCTTCCTAGAGGGTGGTTACATTCAACTCTTACTCACTAGCTTTGAAGGAGAAAAGAGGAATTCAGTAGTTACATCCCACAACTTTTACTGTGAATAACTTGGTACAAAACCAGAAGTGTGCTCATGAGCACAGCCCTTTATACAAGCACGTTTCACGTTAACCAGTTCTTCACCCTCCACTCTCATTGTGCTGGTTTCAGTGCATTCCTTGTTTCTTGCTGGTGAAACCAGTGCTGGTGTCTAGCTTAAAGTCACTGAAGTCTGTATCAGGAAAAGGATTCAAACCAGTAAGCCTTTCTGGATCTTGAGCAGGTCACGTATAGTTGGATGCTTTTTTGAAGTCATCATGATGAACATCCTTCTGGTTCAAACCTGTGTTCCAGCACACCAAAAACTCACACCTGTTTCTCCCACTCAGTTGCACCAGTACTCAAGACAAAGCAAGTGGAACTCATCAGATCTTACCATCACCAGACAAAGATGTGGAGGCAGCAGACACTTGGATGCAGATCAGAGGGCATGTTTTATCTGCATGCACAAGAACTGGCATTAAATGCATCCAGCTAATACCAACCCTGGCAGATAACACAGCAGCCTTTGAAATGCAGCAGGCAGCTTCAGAGGAAGGGCAGGGCTGGTGGCAGCTCCATCACTGCAGCAGTACTAAATCGTGTCTGGTTTGGGGGAAGGACACCTTAAACCACTGTAGGTAGTTACCCAAAAACCATGCCACTGTGGTACAGTGCCTGTGCTGCCACGCTGGCTCTGAGAAGCAGTTTTGTTGCACTCTGGCTGTGACTCAGCCCCCCCGTCCCCACCGAGCAATTTGTAGCTGCAGGAATGCAAGCAAAAAGGCAAAGGGTCAAAACTCCAGCCTGGAATAAATCACAGTGAGCCACCTGCACAGAGCATGAACAGAAGCGAGCAACAGGGGAGATGGAAAAGAACAGGCTGTGTCCTGACAGGCAGACCTCAGCTAGACAGATTTAGCTCTCGTTCAGCCAGGAGGATATTTGTCACTGTGAGGACAGGCCTAAATTATTTTTAGTGGATGCATCATGAGCCCGCAGCTTTAAAGGACAGTGAAAGAAAGATCAGCTTGTCTGGTGAGAGCTTATCCTGTTCTCTCCGAGCACATGCAGCCCGTGGAAGCTGAGGAATGTGTCAGCACACACAAGGCACCGTGTGCTGCTTCAAGTACAACGCCTGCTTTTACTGCTGCTAGTCGTGACACCAGCAGTCAGCAAACCTGACATCGCACGTGCTGTCCTTACCCTGGGCCACGCTCGCAGCAGCGTGCCTGCAGGCTGAGCCCCATTCCCCAGTCAAACACCTTGGCGTTCAGAAAGTGCACCTCGTCTTCTACGAGTGCCGGTGGCTGCGGCAGTGACAGCACACGCAGCCCTGCAGTCACCGCTGTGCAGCGCGAGGGGCGATCCCAGTAGGAATCGTTGCCATCGGAGCCGTTCATGCGCCTCTTCATATCTTTACGAGCTGATACTGCCCTCTGAGCATCTCGGAGCGTCTAATCAACCTCGGCTGAGACGCTGTGCTCCTCTTCCCCTCCTCTCGAAGAGGGTTCATAGGAGGAGCGGCTCCATCAGCTCCTCCCCCTCCGCTGCCCACCCGGGGCGCTCAGTTCGTCCCGCGTCCCGCAGGGGCAGCGCGCCCCCTGGCGGGCTGTGCGCGCACTGCAGAGGGTGCGGCGCTACCGAGCGTCGGGAAACTGCAGTGCGAAGTTCCGGGCAGGATGCTTTGTTCTGCTGAGATAACCTGCAGCGGCGTTCAGTACACGCAGACATCACCTGTGACTGACGGCGAGCCGCTTGCAAATAAAAGGAGCTGCCAGCAGCAAGCTGTCTGTCCCTGCAGCGCTAGGAAACTGACGCAGGCAGAGTGCACAGCAGGAATATGGTATATAACGTACCAGCACCCTGACAATTTCCAGTACCAGTGAGCTAGAAACAAGGGAAGAATTGAAAGTCACGTTAGCAGGTCATTTGTGAGTTTCCTCCTTTTCCCATAATTGACATGCATAAGGATTTCTGCTTTTCTCTCATAGTGTACAGTACTGTAAGTCAGAGTCAGAATTATGCTCCATGTAATTCGTTTAATCAGCACAGAGGAATAATTCTGTTATTTCTGGAACAGACCATGGACTGGACTACAAGATCCTTAAAGATGCTCGAAACCTTGTTTAGGTTCTGGGAAGGCCCACAGTGCCATTGGCTAGTGTTTCTTCCCTAAATAGATTAAAAAGAAAGGAAGAAGAAAACCAACCAAGCAACAATACAGATTTTTGCAATTGCCATTAATTTCGCACTAATTGTATATGAAATTCCAGCAAGGAACCGCCTCCAGAGCTCTTATCCATCCCCTGCAGTGCTCGCTAGCACCGACTCAGCGCTGCAGGACCCCGGGCCGGGAGAGCACCTCTGCCCCAAACTTCGAGTAAAGAACACTCCTAATGCCTTTCTGAAGACCAGCTCCGTGGCGGACCCTTTTACCCAGCAGGAGGCAGCACTTGGTCACACAAGAAACGAGCCCAGACACCAAATCCCGCAACGTTTTGCTGGTTGTGCTGCCTGTCTCAGCAGCTGTGTAAAGCCAGTCTGCTTTTAGGCTCAAATATAAAAGCGTTATCATTAGGGCTGGAAGAAAAGGCTTTTTGATTTCATGGGGACAGAACAGAACTCGCGTGGACTCCGTGCTGCCTCAAAGAGTGCCAGCTTACTGTGTAATCAATCGAAGCCATCAGCATGGTCAGTTGCCTTCTTTTAAGCCCTTTGTGTACAACATTATATACATATATATATAAGTGTATTTCCTTCATGCAACCTCTGGTTGAGGTGCCCTGAGCACAGCCCTGCATTTGGGTACAGCCCCAGTGCCCCCAGCAGCCCACCTCACCCACAGTGGGTTTTGAGAGCCCAGGCCACACAGTGCTCTCTGCAGGTGACTGCCCAGCTCTCAGCAAACGTGCCCTTCACAGCCTGGACCTGACAGCATTATGCTAAGGGGAGCTTTACCTGGTGGACGTTTCCAGCTTTTGAGCCCACACAGGCATTCATTTTCCAGGATACCGCATAACAAAGAGCCAGAAACCCCAACCCATTCTGTGCTCCAGCTGCAGGTTTAATAGCTCAGCCAGCTGCAGCTTGTTAACCGGCTCCCTCCATTGGCTCCAGCACTCACTGCTTGTACCTACCCTGAGTCAGGCTTGCTCCTTGAGAGCCCAGAAAGGCTATTTTACCTTTAAAACTGGAAATTAACTGTTAACTGGAAATTTCAAGAAGGTTTTGGCGAAGTCCATCTGACCGCTCCGCAATGCCTTTTTTACCAAGTCATGATGTGGGATTGTAGCTATGATTAATGGGGAGTGCATTGTGTTTAGCTCATGTGTCAGGCCAAATAAATGGTGTCCCCAGTGGACCATCCCTGGCCTGTCACTCCTCAGCCTGTCTGAGCAGCCTGTTAGCATTCAGCAGGCTGCTGAAACCCACTGGTGAACAAGGGGCGTTCCTGACACTTTGGGACTTCCCATCAAGTTGTGTTTGTTAATCCAAACTGGCAGAGCCAAAACAACAGGCACGCAGCTAGAACTGTCCTAAAATGAATGGCTCCTGTGGGAAACACGTGCACCTGCGGTGTCGGCCCTTGCACTGTCTGCATGGGTGTGTGGGGATAGCATGAAGCTCCGTGGCAGCTCTTCCTTCCTGCCTGTCTGCCTGCTGTATTTCACAGAATCACAGATCCAAAGCTCCAGTTTGAGCCCGTTGTCCTGCTGCTGGGCAGCACTAAAAAGAGCCTGGCCCCATCCACTTGACTCCTGCTCTTTAGATACTTCAGGTATGATCCATTTCTCAGTTTTCCCCAGGCTGAGCAGTGCCAGTGCTCTCAGCCGTTCCCATCAGGAGGTGCCCCAGGTCCCCAGCCATCTCTGCAGCCCTCCAACGGACTCTCTCCAGCAGTTCCAGTGTCTGTCTTGAACTGGGGAGCTCAGAACTGGGCCCAGTGCCCCAGATGTGGCACAGCAAAGGGGAGAAGAACCTCCCTCACCCTGCTGGCCACGTTCTTTGTAGTGCCCCCAGGATACCACTGTCTTCTGGCCACCAGGGCACATAGTGGCTCATGGTCAACCACGGGTCAACCAGGACCCCCAGGTCCTTCTCTACAGAGCTCCTTTCCTACAGCTCAGCCCCCAAGCTGTACCAGTGTGTGGTTACTGCTCCCCAGCTGTAGGACTCTCCCCTTGCCATTGTTGAAGCTCATCAGGTTCCTCTCCACCAAACACTCCCAACCTGACACGTCTTGCTGAATGTCTGCACAGCTTTCTGGTGCATCAGCCACCTCTGCCAGATGGAAAGAGGAGTGGGGTAGAGAAAATGACAAAGGCAGGTCATGTTGTGTAGACATTGGAGCTGTAGATGCAAAGGGAGGGAGCTGTGAGAGTTTAGGAGGCCCTCTGTCTCCTTCGGGATGAGAGGAAATACCTATTTTGTTTGTGTTTTATCAGGCTCATGCCCCATGTGGGTATTACAGCAGGTGGCATGGGGCTCTGTGCTGCTCATTCTGGCTGAAGGAGTCAGAAGAAGGGGTGAGAGGATGTCCTGAGGGCCTTTCAATAAACTTTAAGGTCTCATCCAACCCAAGCCATCCTGAGTCTCCCATTCTATGAACCCGTTGCATTGCAGTGCTTAGCTACAACTTTCAGGTGAAAGCATTGGGCAACATCTGCTGTGTAACACAGCATCCTCCCCATGGCAGCCTCTCCCAACAGCCTTATGGGCTTCAGAGCTCAGTGCCAACACTGATATCTGACACACAGCTTTTGTTTCTCCTTACATCATAGTACATACAACAGGCTGCAGATAAAACCCTTGTGTTCCCCACCATCCTTCCCGTTCCACTGCATTGCCCATGCTGGGGGTGACTGGAGCAGCAGGAGGCTGCCATGGTGTGGGGAGCTAATGGGGAGCAGAAGGGAAGCTGAGCTCAGCTTTCTGAAGAGGGTGGCTGCTTTTCACTCGTGCTCTCCTTAGTAATTAAATAGGCCGGGATACAACCAGATGTGTTGCACTCAACGCAGCTGAAACCGTTTGCAAAAGTAGTTCTGAGTGCTCAGCTCCCATTCAATTCTCTGCTTTTCGTTTGGCCAAAAAAAAACCAAACCAAAACAAAAAAGCACCCAGAAAAAGGTCTCTGGAGGGCTGCGAGGTGTTTACGGAGCCACTGATGAATTCTGGCTGGGGTAACTTCACACAAGGCAGATGGGCCTCCCTGGCCAACCTTCACTGTCTCTTTTTTTCCTGCCTGTAAACTTCAGCTGCTCCGTTGGGAAGCAGAAGTGGCCAATGGCCCATGAGGCAAAGCGAGCGATCTCGAGTCCATTACCCACGAAGGTTACGAGGTGGCTGCAGCTGCTCTGCTGAGCGAGCTCAGCAGTTTCTCCCACACACCTGTGCTTTGTCACCCAGGTGGCTTTGGCTGATGCCGTGAAGTGAAGCCATGGTGCTGAGGCCTCTCCTGGTGCAGAGGGCACCCCTTCCCCAAGCAGGTCTTCTGAGCTCTGCCCGTGTTCAGCAGCCTGCATCCTATCCCTAACCCTGTCCCCAGCCCGAGTGCTCCAGCCCAGGACTCGCAGCGTGGCTGGTTCTGCGGTGTCAGAGCTCAGGCACAGCCACGGACAGCTGGAAAAACATCTTCTGCTGTTGCCTAAACACCACCTGCACCGAAGCAAAGGGTCGTCACACTCACACTCTTCAAAGGGAAAACAACAGCACTCGTCACGAGTGTTTTCACTTGGGCTGGAGCCCCAAGCCACAACCAGCGTCAGGTCTTTGGTTACGGATCCGCGTGGCGCCTTGTGACACATGGCCTCCTACTGCTGTGTGCTCTTGGGCAGAGCCACCCCATCAGATACACGTGTGCACTGACAAGTGTTATCTGCTTATGCAAAGTTATCCTGTCCCAAAAAAAAAAAAAAAAGCACTAAAACAAAGAGCCCTCTTACAGACACACACATTTTCCACACGCAACTGCCAGGAACCAGCGAATGGGTTTTTTTGCTCATGACCTGGAGATGCTGTGGTGCCTCCCGTCACAGAGCTGTCCCTGGGGGCGTCGCTGCGAGCTCCAGGCTGAACCCAGTGTGGCCTGGAGGGCTCCCAGATGGGTGTTTTATTTTCCACTCTCTTGGAAGGGAGCTGGATATGCTCCTTGCTGGTAACAAAAGGCATTGTTTGATTTGTGATGCCCCCCCCTCCCCCCTTCCCCTCGATCCTAATTTCCTCATGCTTTGCCCACAGGACACGAAGGATGTGTGCCTCCACGTGATTCCCTTGCTGGAAAAGAGGCAGAAGTGGAGGACAAAGGTGGAGGGCAGAGAGCAGCAGGCAAAGCTGGCTCTGGAACAAAAGCTATCGCTTAACGGAACAGCACCTCTGTCCTGAAACACCATGATCTCAGCTTGCACTGAAAGCTGCCCTTAATCACATGCCAGGATTACCCTTTGGGTGCTTTGTGTCCACAGAAGGTGGAGAGGACACTGAGAATCACTGAACTATTATAGTTGGAATTTCCAAGACCTCTGAGGTCCCCAAGTGCACCCCACCCCACCATGGCACTGCCCATGTCCCTCAGTGCCACATCCCCATGGTTCTGGGGACAGTGACCTCATCACTCCCTGAGCAGCTGTGTCAATGCTCGACCCTCTTTGGAGAATAAACTTCCCCTTATATCCAACTTGCAGAGCTCTGTGTCATTTTGGTGAAGCAGTCAAATGGGTCAGGTCTGAATCTGCTTCTTTCTTCACCTAATTAAGTGAGGAAGTGTATGGTGTCACTGAGGCAGCTCAACCACGCTCTCATTTGACATCTAATCCATCACTGCCTGCAGGTGCAGCCTGAATTCTTCCCAACTGCTGCAGGCGTGTTTCTATCAGAGAAATAGCCACAAAATTCCTCTGTGTCCCCATCCACAGCTGCCTGTGGGGGCGGAGGGAGAACAGGAGCCTCGTGGGACAGGATGGGATCCCTCCAGCTGCCTGGCTGAGACGTGCATGCCTCCTCATGCCAGACCCATCAGGTCATCCCCTTTGTTACCAGCGATGCCTGGTACCTGGCGTCCTTCATGCAGCCCCTGGGAGCTGCTAGGAATAGTTGCTGTTGCTCCCTGCAGGAGCAGGGCTGCTTCCCTCCACCGCGCAGCTCCTGAGCACTGCGTCCTCCAGCAGAGGTCGGCTCTCCCAACACCAGCGTGAGAACCATGGTCCTGCACCAAGCACTCTGCAGGTCCCTCCTGGAAGGGCAGTGGCTCTCCTGCAGTGGGGGGGACGTGGCCACAGGCCCCAGGAGCTTGTCTTTGCCCCCATCCCCATCCCTGACTCATTCCCCATCTCTATCCCTGTCCCTGTCTGCATTTCTGTCCATATCCCCATCCCTGTCCCCATCCCAGGATGTCTCTTGCTGGGGACATTGCACAGCCGGGCAGTGAGGAGCACCCCATGCTCCCAGCTCAGAGCACAGCACAACTCAAACGTAGGAAGCTCCAATGCACGTCGTTATAAAAAAAGAAACAGGAAGAGCTATTTATATATTTGCTCAAGAGGAAAATCTGCAGCAGTGAAATTTGCAATTTTTTTTTTTTTTTTTTTTGCTTTTATTTTTAAATCTCCCCGCTCTCATCATAGCTGGATTGATGGTTTCTGTGTTTCTCCTTTTAGGAGGTTGACAAGAATAAGCTGCCAGTTGAATTTCTCTTTTATTTTATTCCAAGCTTTAATTTAAGACAGGAGCAGTGCGGCGAAGCTTCTTAATCTATGTAATCACTTCTTGGCACAAAGCAGGGTCGCTAATGACCCTAAATGGGCGGTACTGCTCCAATCACACCGCGGTCGCAGGGCATGGGGGCTGGAGGCCTACTAAAGTAGGTCAGAAAAGGTATCTGAGATCCTCAGCCCAACCCCAGCCCACCCCTCTGTGCCCAGAACCACATCCCTCAGTGCCACATCCCCGCAGTTCTGAGCACCTCCATGGTTGGGGACCCCATTGCCCCCTGAGCAGCTGTGTCAGAATAACTCTGGGCATTAAGACCACAAATGTGCACCCATGAATGAACTTCATTCCCATTCAACTCGAGGGAGCATCCTGCGTGGGTAAAGAAAGGATTTGCTGGTCCCAGTTTGCAGTCCGATGGCTGAGAGCTCCCTTCTCCTGTCAGGCCATGGAAATTCCTGCTGTGTCCTCGGGCTCGGATCTGACTTCATCACTGGGAGGCATGACGTGTCATAGAAGTTGTAAGTACTAAAGCAGTGTATTGCTAAGGTACCTCAGATCTGGAAGCAATCCCATTTTGGAGCCATTTCGAACAGGGAGGGCAAGGGATTAAAAAAAAAGAAAGCAAAACAATTCATTTTAATTTTGTTTGGTTACAGTTGGGGGCAAAGCAGGAGAAGGAGGCAAGAAACCAAAACATTTCAATATATACACTTATTTTTCTGCACTGATATAACTTTGAAATCGCCCCATCTCTGTCCTGAATGGAGAAACAATCTCTATTTTTATTTGTAATGGCAGGAAAAAGGTAATGGACAGTGAGGTTGAATAAGGAGGAGGACAGACGGAGGAGCCCTGGGACATGGGGTGCTCCCAGCAGTGCTGAGCTGTGGGATGGGACCCGTGCTGCTTTCCAGCCACGTCTCCCGGCCTCGAGGTGATCAGGCTGAAGGAAAAGCTCTGTTTTGCACGGGGACGTGGCAGCTACATCTCAACTGCTGCACGGACAGAGGCACTGCATCCCCCAGCAGCGTTACAGCCATCGTGCAGCCACCTCAACCCCCCCCCCCCCCACCCCCGCCGCCCTCTTGCCCCCCGGGCAGCCCACCTGTAAGGGGGGG
>VXAB01011904.1:195146-343060 GCA_013399175.1 Odontophorus gujanensis
TCCCAGCAGCCGTGTGCCCACCTGGCAGCCCTACAGGTATGTGGTGGCCTCTCTGCTCTCCCTCTCCTTGGCCTGTGCGACGGCGACGTTGATGCACTGCAGCCACTCCTCCGTGCTCTTCTCGTCCTTGGCCTTGAAGACGTAGGTTTTGCTGTCAGTGAAGATCTCAAAGGCCCGGGGCAGGCTGCGGTCCCGACGCTTCTTGGCCACCACTTTGACACTCTGCACCTTGCTGAGCTCGATGGGGCAGTCGTCGGGGTCGTCCTTCTGAAACATACGGTGGGGAAGACAAACTCAGTGGGGAATGGAGAGCATGGCACAGCTCGGTGGTACCGCGGTCTGAAAACAGACAGAGCAGCACAGCTGTGAAACCTCAGCATCGCTGCAAGAGTGGCAGTGGGATGCAGGGAGAGCAGAGATGGCTGCACAGTGTCACAGATGTTTCCTGTGGGAGGTTTGGGAGCTCACCAAACAGACACGAGCTGTGGTGTCCAGATGGGGCATGTGAGCCCCGATCCCCCAACGCTGTGTATGTTCCTCCTGCTGAGATTCTGACACTTCACAGCAGGAGGAATAAGGCAGGTTTCCCAAAAGCTTTCTGCTCCGACCACGCGGATTCCCTGTGCATGAGTGCAACACCAGCACTGGTTCATGCTCTATGGGCAGCAGTAAGCTGCTCTGCACTGAAATTGGACCCACGTTACACACTGAGGATACTACCGCAGTAAATACAAAACAACAGCAAGCTCAGGAGGGAAACCTTGCACCCTGTGAGCCTGAGCTGCCAACACAGACTGAGCAAAACCACTGTGTCCTTCACGGGACGCCATGTACACGCTGCATTCGCCCTCGAGTTGCTGAAGAAAGTTGATTGTACCCCAGGCACATTTCTGTGAAAGCTGTTTAACCACAATTTTTCCAGGACTGTGGGATGTGGCTCATTTTGAACCTCTTCTGTTTTGGTTTTCTCCTGCCCCCCTTCACCCACTGGCAATCCCATTGCTTACTCAGAGCAAAGAGCATCCGTGTGCGGCCACACAAGCCCTTCTGCAGGGGCATGCAGCAGCCAGCCCCAGGCCTGCATTCAGTGGGGTCTCCTGGGCTGCAGCCCAGGCAATGGTTAATGTCTCAACTCTCTAATTTAAGCAAAAAAAATGTAGTGGTAACAAGATATAAGGCAGCAGCTTGGAGGTCTGACTGCCCAGTCACAACCACTGCAGTCCCTGGGGGCTGGACGCCAGCCTGCTCCTCCAGGAGCCAGATATGTGTTCAGCTTCAGAGGAAACAAAGAAACTTGGAGTCTGACAGCTAAAATAGAGAAGTTAACCTGTACGAATTCTACCATTTAGCAAAAGCCACTTTCTGATGATCTGATCTGCCAGCTTCAGCCAGGGGTGAAGCGTTCAGCTCTCCTCACGTTAACCAGGAGAGCACCAAGAGCACAGTGCCAGGGGCAGCTGCTCCACGCCAACAGCACTCCAGGACAACCAAGGTGTTCCAGGGTGACTTCTGCCTGCCTTCTTTGCACAGCTAATTAAATCCATTCTGTTAAATGCATTTCCTTCAGCCAATCACCACGCTTGAGAAACAACTATTATACTGGCACTGCAAAAAGTGAACCTCAGCCAGTCCTGAGCTGAAGCTGAGGCACAGTATGGATTGAAACATCTTCAAAATCTCAACAAAAACATCAGAAGTCATCACCAGAAAGTAAAGAAAGGGCTGTTCTGTGAGTGAGGACGTGCTCCTCCCTGGCTGCACTCCTCGGAGGAAGGGGCTCAGGAAGCCATTTCAGGGGCTTAAAGAGCTTTGCTGGGTTTCTGCAATGAGAAAGATTATTTACCAGAAGTATTAAGGCTTGGCTGCAGCTGGAGGATGCTGCTATTTTCGGATTACCAAAGAGAGTGCTGTTGCAACAAAAATAAAAGGTCTGCTTTGCACCGTGTTTGATAACCCTCATTGTGAGCAGCTGAGGAAAGTTAGTTTCTACTAACTGGCAAGTAATAACTAATGAGGACTGGATTTAATTACCTGCTCGTCCATGCCCAGCAATGAACTTGTCTCTGAATCACACTGATGTCACTTCCAAATGAGTTCACAGAAATTTCAGCACAGTTGCCCTGAATTTAGATGAGGGCAGAGTGAGAGGCAACACATGGTTCCTCTGGGAGAAGAGCACTTTGGCATCACCTTGCCTTAAACAAACCTGTACTTCCTGCACAAACAACACCAGTTGTGGGAACGCTCTGCAAGGGGGAAAATATATTTATCTAAGCAGAGTTTATTGAAATGGTGTTTATGCAGTGAAATAATCGCTAGGCAGGACGGACAGCCAGATTAGGGTCCTCCATTCCTTCAGTAATGATGTGCTCGTGGTGCTGGAGCTCCCCAGATTCAGCTGGGACAGAGCTGGTTTTCTTCACAGTGTCTGCACGATGCTATCTGCCCCCTGGAGCAGTTAGCAGTGCCGGCTCACAGCCTGAGCACCAGCACTGCCAGGCCTGGTGCAAGCATCACGCTCCCTGACTGCACAGAGCAGCACCAGCGGGTGCTGGGAGCAAAGGGGGGAGCATGGGGTCCATGGGAAAAGCCAATGGTGGAACCTCTGGGGATGGTGATGTGGAGGAGGGAACACAGGATGCGTGCCGACGCGCTCCATACTTACGGATTTTCCTTTCCGAAAGAGCAGCTGGTTGCCAGCGAGGGTGAAGTAACGCGTTTTCCACCTCTTGATGAACTTCCAGCGGACCTGCTTCTCCTTCAGCTTGCCTTCCATCAGCGGCTGCCCGTCCTGATTCATCTCTGTTGGGGCGAGCACAGAGCAGGGGTCATCTCTGCCCTCCTTCAGGCAGGACGGGCTCTGCTGTGGTTTGGCTGCCAGCTCGAGGCCTCCATTCCTCCCGACCCCAGCGCCCAGCCTTAGTCACACATTGCTGGGAGGCCTGGCAGCTGCAGCAGGCTGCAATTCCTCCTTCAGTCCCTTGTTCGTCACATACTTATCCCCAGCATCACGCCTCCCAGTTGTTCCTCAGCCCCGCAAGAATTTATTGCTTTCTGCAATTGGAAGCCAGCACTGATGCTGTCTGCAGCACAGAGTTCTGCTCCCACTCTGCAGCACTATGGGCAGGTCACCACGCTCCCCACTCGCTGCAGTGTGCCCACCAGCACACGGCTTACCTGTGCTTCCAGCTGCACACCCACATTTTTACCCCTCTGCAGCAAAATTGACATATCACTGACCAGCGCCACGGCCTTTCTGCTTCCCTGAGTGGCGACAGCAAAAACATCACCTGTGCAATGGGTGAATGCAGTTTGTATGGAGTGTGTGCTAAATGAAAGATGGGGTCTGTGAAGAGGAAGAGAGGGAGAGACACAGCAGCTTCTGCCCCCCCCCCACCGCACACGGTGCTGCCTGCAGCTGGAGCAGAAGGCAATGAGAGATGTGAGGTGTGCAGGTGGCAGGGAGCACGCGTGACCCGCTCAGCCCCACTGCTGTCCTGCTAAGTCACTTCAACCTGCCGCAGAAAAACAGCTCACGTCGGTCAGCACGGAAAGAAAAGTCTTCAGGAAGGGAAATGGAACTCTTATTGCCTCCGGTGCCAACGCAGCGCCGTATTCCAAACTCCTTTGAGAACTCAAAGCCCCACAGGACCCTCAGGAAGTGCTTTCACCGGCAGCGTGTTTGAAAAGATGGGGCCACCTCCACCCATGATCCACTGCCTCAGGTAGGAGCATGCACAGCGTCAGGGCATGGAAGGGCATTCCCAAACCTCATGTGCAGGAAGGCATCTCCCAGTGTGGGGAAGACCAAGGGGATCAGATGAGCTTCAGAACACTGCCCTGAAGCAACCTGCTCACGGTGCTGAGGTTCTGGGGAGCGTTCGAGGTGACACGGGGACATGGGCAGCACTGAAGGTCGTGGTGATGCTGGAAGGGCCTCAGCTGGGAACTGGAGCTGCGTGGCTCTGGGACACACGGCTCCCCGCACTGCCTCCTCCCTGGGAGCAGGAAACAACGCCAACACGATGCAGCAGGTTTAGATCAGGAATGTGGTTTTTTTCCCCAGCTCTGTTTACGTTGGCAGAAACAGACGCTTTGGGGGTCTTCAGTGTGTACTGCTTCAATTTCCTCACGAAAGACCGTAAATATTTCTGTCTCTGGAAGGAGATACACTGAATGAAAATGGCGGTGGCCGAGTTTCAGCCACAGCAGGGAACCGTGCCCGAGATTTCTGTGATAACAAGAGGTCGTTCTGCGCTCCTCGCAGCCCAGCACATCCGTCATTCCCATCGTCTGCCATTCACGTGTGCAGCCTCCAGGTGGAGGGTGTTTCAGCACCGTGAGACCACGCAGGAAAAACCACATCAGTAGTGATAACCACAGGGCACAGTGCCACGCCGTCTCCCAGGACAGAGTGCTGGGACTGCTGTGATGAAGGCCACGTGGTGAGAGACAGAGCAAAAAGTTGTGACTGAGAAACACGGGCAACACAAAGAGAGAACTTCAATAAAAAAGAGATAAGACAGGAGCAGAATCTTTACTTCTAAATGAGACCTCATCACGTGCACAGTAACTTTCAGACTGTGATGTCAGATGCATGAACATCTGGATGGAGATACTGAAAGATTTGATATGGAAAGACAGTTGCTCAATGGTTAGGCCTTGTGCAGCAATACTGATTCCAGGGCGGTAGGAACACGTTTTGAGCCAAACAAAGAGGTTTTAAGGCACAAAACTTTTGAGCACTGAGATGGTTGGTGGTCAGGAAAGCAACATGGGAAAGGAAGTTAATGTGCAATTTTGGCCTAAACTGGATTTTCATGGCCAAAGTCTTTCACAAACAGGATTTACTAAAGAAATGCTGGTCTGTCTTTAAGCACTCGGGGCTGGAACCAATGATAACAGAGCACTTCTCGCCTACATCCACTAGTAGGTCCATGGGGAATTCTGATGTCAGCTTCCAAAGTCGTCATAATGAAGCAGATGCCAATATGTCTGAGGGTCTGATTAGAAGAAAAAGATTCATGAAAGATAAGAACGAAGCTCTTTTCCAATATTTTTCCAAGTCCTTTTGCTTATTTTGATTGCAGTTAACTTCACAGAGAGACAGAATAATTCAGCTGGAGGGGAGCTCGAGAGGCTTCTCATCCCACCTCCTGCTCTCAGCAAGGTCGGCTCTGGGGTCGAGTTGCTCAAGGATTTATTGACCTGGGATCTGAAAATCTCAACGACTTCTCCAGGCAAGCAGCCCCAGTGACAGACCATCCCCGCAGTGGGAAATCTTCCCCTTGCAGCTGATCTGAACTTCCCTTGTTCCAATAGGTGCCTTTTGCTTCCCATCCTCGTGCCATGCAGCCCCACGAAGATCCTGGCTGCATCTTGCTGGTGAGCTCCAGCAGGGCAGGCAAGCTGCTGCTGGGTCCCCATGGCTCTGCCTGAACCAGCCCCAAACCTCCTGAGGCCGATCACCCCAGTCCTTACTGGGATTTTACTGCACTGAATGCATGATGTGTGCAAAGCAGGAGTCAGTGCATGGGGCTGTGCTGGTGCAGGGCATCAGGAGTGGATCCACACTGCCCCAGGGAGGCAGAGGTGTACTCTGAACTCTTGCCACAATGAAGCTCAGTTGCTGGCCGTGCCATGGCTTACCACACAGACCCTCATGTGGTGTGATAGAGAGATTTTCCTATCATAGAATGGCATTGTGAGATGCAGAGCTCAGGGACAGGGCAGAAAGAATCTCACAGTTGAGCAGGAGGTTAACTTACCTGAACAACAATTCCTGAGTTCTCCTTCACTTATTTCTAAAAAACAGGTTTAGACATTTTTAGAGAAATATGTTAACGTGGTGATACTGGTGAGAGAGGAGAGATTTCCTCAGCGTAAGCACAAATGGACTGGGTTCTTGGCTGTGGTTTTACAGAGGGTCAGACTGAGTGGCCATGTGGTCTCTGGGTCTGAAAGCACCATGCGATGGTTTATTGACATTCCTTGCTCAAAGAAAGGAGCTGAAGGGCTCAAAATGTTGTATCTACCACATATTTTTTGTTACATTTTTTTTTTCCTGAAGAACACAAAAAGCTAAAAATACTAAAAATAGTACCCTGAAATGAAAAATGAGTGTTTTTTTTTCTACTATAATATCCATCACTGCTTGAACAACCTCAGTGGAGAGAGACAAACTCCAAAATCAATTCAACCCAAAACAACACCCACTGATGTGGTGGTCCACCATGATGTAAGCTGGAATTGTTTTCTAGTGCTTGCATCTTGCTTTCTTTGCAGAACTACAACGCTCCAAACTCTGAGTCGTTTGGGTACTGAACAAGAGTAACAAAAACAAAACAAAACCTGAAACCCTTCCAAGATGAACTAAAGAAAAAAGCAAGCCATTAAATCTTCTGTTTGGTGAAACGAAGCCATCCACAAAAATTCAGCCTCATCATGAATGATCTCAATGATAATAAGCTCCTCTTAACTTGAAAGAATGGAATGTGTGGGTGGCAAGCAGAAGATAAATGCAATTAACCTAAGGGAATATGGATTCACACTCCTTCATTAATCATTGCATTTGGTTTTGTTGAAAACCTGGAAAGGACACGTTACTGAATGCTGCTTCTTATAATTCTCAAGCAAGCATTACAGCAGGGGATATTTCAGTTCACCAGATAATCACCACTGCTAGCAAAAGATAAATGTATTCAGAAGTTAACATGGTGTAGGCTCTTCAGAGAGAATTGCTTTCTTTAAGGAGGAATTCACAAAAAAAGCCCTCAGTTTTACCCGAATCATTGCCCATGGGCACGATGTCTCCTCTGCAGCCCACGGGGATTACTGCAATTTCTTTGTAAGCTTCCAGAGCCAGGCATGCACTGCAATTCCCTCGTAGGCTATTGAGTGGTTTTACTGAATTTTTGGTGTGCGAGGGCTTGCGAGCCAACTGTCAAGGCAGGAGGTTGTGTTGAAACGAGGCTCATAAAAGCCAGCTTTCCCCAGCAAGAGGCATGCAGTGCTTACCGACATTTCTAATGCCTTACATCCACACTTGAATGGTTATTGTTTAAAAAATAAAAATAGAAAATCGTGCAGTTTGGTTTTCCTAGCTCTGGGACCAGCAACAGAGCCACTGCGCGTACGTGTACGTGGGCAGATGAGTGGGGCACGCAGGAATGCTCTCTCCCTCCTTGGCTCAGGGGTATCAGAAACCAAACAGTTCAGGATGATTTAGCAGCACTTCTGGAAGAGCATGGTTGTCTGAGTAATGCTTTAAAGTGAGAAGAATGCATGTGAAATGGTCAAACTTTCCCTGCGCTAATTACCACTCTGTGTACGTCCATCGTGGGGCTGAGGCACTCCCACACGTCCTGCTTCACAAACAGCATCACGGAGCTGGAGAACCACAGCAAGATCCAGGCTTCAGGGCATAATCCTCCCCTAAGTCCCCGGGATAAATGGCATCTTGCAACACGGTATCCAAAAAAATGGCACAAAACCCAACATTAGCAGAAAACAAAAGAAAATAATGGAAAAAGAATTTGCCTCTGAATTCCTTCTTTAAGAACTGGGTTGCTAAACAGCATTGCTAAGAGAGAGGAATGACTTTCTTGTCTTTCAAAAGTACTTGAGATTTCAAAAGGGTCCGTCCTGCTGCGGGTTGAGGATAAAAGATGTGTCACAGCCTTTACATTTCTCATCCACTCCAGGAGACCTCAGAGCCCTTTTTCCTGTCACATCTCATAAACCCACAATGTCCCCCGAGTGTCTCCCACTCTGGCATGACTCTCCCCATAGCTCCACATCTCCATGGCAGGAATGTGCCATCTACCTGCAGATTTTCACCCAGCAAGCACTATCTTCCTTCCTCTCACGTGTCTGAGCTGTGTTGCCACTAAGCAGTTCTTTTGCTTGGACTTCTCTGGGCATTTAGAACTGGGGAGCAGGCTGTGGTCTTCACAAAGACAGAATCTGCCTATAAAAAGAGCTGTCATATTCCAGAAATATTCTTCCTGATCGTCCCCAAAGGTGCCCCATGCTTTGCAGCCCTGGCTCTGTAACAAAGGGTAAATGATTTTTTTTTTTTCCTTTTAACACACTGAATGTCTGAAAATTCAAATCAGAGCCATTCCAATTAACTTCAGCATTTTAAGTGAGAGGAACTTGTTTTCTTCATGGCTTGACATCCGTCTGATTCCGATGTGATGGACAAAGTACAGTCAGGCCACTGGACCGAGGTGAAGTTGTGAAGTTTTGGCTCAAAACATGACTTCTGCTGTAGAAGATGAGTTCCACATGAGAGCTGTGGAAGGACAAAGATTGGGGAATGCCCCATGGAAGGAGTGTGGCTGCTCTCCTGATGGGACTTCATAAACTCTGGGCTGACCAACTGCAGGAGAAGACAGCTGCTTGAGCAGAGATCACCTTTGAGCAGCATTACTCAAAGGCTTGGCCAAATTGTTCATAATTCTGAGCCAGAATTGTGGCAGAAATCCTCCAAGGAAAAGGCCGTCCCTCACCAGAATGTTTTACCTGGAAGAAGTCCATTTCCCCTCACCCTATTTTCTAGTGTAGTTGAAGTATTACAGCTGTCCTTAAGCGCTGCCTTGCTCTTAAGCTGTGCACTACAGACACAGTGATGTTAAAGGGAGTAGGGCAATCCCCCTGGCCACCCTCCCAGGGATGCTCTGACAGAGGATGTGGGTCTGGTGCAGTATCTGTGCTGATGCCCCGTTGTGGTGGCAGCAGAGGTGTGGCCCAGCAGAGGCAGCCCCTTATCTGGGTGCTGCAGGATGGGCACAGAGCCCTCTTACTGCCCAGCCATCAGCAGTCTGTGGCTCTACAGAGCAGAGCTGTGGGTTCACATCCATTTTTCATCTCCTCCCTGTAAGTGTACACCAAATAAGGTTTGTGTTTGACACCAGACCTCACCAGGAACGCTGAGAAGAGAGGAGTTTCATCGAGAGCTCCAACGGTAACAGACAGCATCTCTGCTATGCAGGGAAGTAAGCTTTAATTTCACACAACTGCTGCCACCAGCAGCTCTCCTGCACCCACCAGTAGCTCTCCTGCACCCACCAGCAGCTCTCCTGCACCCACCAGTAGCTCTCCTGCACCCACCAGCAGCTCTCCTGCACCCACCAGCAGCTCTCCTGCACCCACCAGCAGCTCTCCTGCACCCACCAGCAGCTCTCCTGCACCCACCAGCAGCTCTCCTGCACCCACCAGCAGCTCTCCTGCACCCACCAGCAGCTCTCCTGCACCCACCAGCAGCTCTCCTGCACCCACCAGCAGCTCTCCTGCACCCACCAGCAGCTCTCCTGCACCCACCAGCAGCTCTCCTGCACCCACCAGCAGCTCTCCTGCACCCACCAGCAGCTCTCCTGCACCCACCAGCAGCTCTCCTGCACCCACCAGCAGCTCTCCTGCACCCACCAGCAGCTCTCCTGCACCCACCAGCAGCTCTCCTGCACCCACCAGCAGCTCTCCTGCACCCACCAGCAGCTCTCCTGCACCCACCAGCAGCTCTCCTGCACCCACCAGCAGCTCTCCTGCACCCACCAGCAGCTCTCCTGCACCCACCAGCAGCTCTCCTGCACCCACCAGCAGCTCTCCTGCACCCACCAGCAGCTCTCCTGCACCCACCAGCAGCTCTCCTGCACCCACCAGCAGCTCTCCTGCACCCACCAGCAGCTCTCCTGCACAGTGCAGAGCCACACTGCTGTGCTCCCCCCACTGCAGCCCGCCCGTGGAGCACTCACCTGTTGCCTTCTCAGGGTTATTGCACATGAAGCACTGCCAGGCTCCTGCTTCCTCGCTGTAGCCAAATAAATCAAAGAACCTCACTTCTTCCAGGTGCATCTGCACGTGGTCCAGATCCTGGGCCAATAAGGAGAGAAACCAAACCCCCTTACACCTCAGGACCCCACATCACAGCAGGTGCTGATGTGTGCCCTCTCTCACTCATCTCATACTGACAAACAGTTCTTTTCCTTTATGTGTTCTCTTTTCTTTTTTTTTTTTCAAGAAGCACTGATAAGGATGTTTCAAAATGTTAATGTGAAGGTTTCCAAAAGTGAAGAACAGCAGGATGGATTCATCCTGCACAAAACACCTCCCAGCACACACGGTGCTGTCCTCCCACTGAGAGTAGCCAGCAAAGTGAGGGCTGGGCATCCACAAAGCCAGTGTAACATCTGGTTCAATGAAGGGCCCATGGGCTGCAGCTCCCAGGAGGAGCCAGGAGGTGCTCTGCCTGCAGCCATTAAAACACAGTGTAATTTGTTGTCATTTAAACCCCGCCTTTTTTTTTTTTTTTAGTAAAGATGGTGATCTCACATCTAACTCATTAACAAGCACCACGCTGCTCCCTGTGCAGAAGGCTCAGAAAATGCTCCTCTTGTTTATTTCCTCAGGGCCGTCACTTGTCTGCAGCACAGCCAAAAGAGAACAGGAATTCATGAAGTAGATGGGAACAAAACCCTCTGCTGCCAGAGACATGGGCTCACCCCACTGAGCAAGGAGGAATGGTGCAATTCTCACCTTTTCCATCTGGTGGGGCAGGAAGGACCACGTGCTCTGCCCCTGGGTGCTGCACATCACTGCACAACAATGTGGTTGCATTGCTCTTTCTGCATTGCTGAGGTGCTTACTGTCCCCCAGAGGGGAACTGCATGGGGCATGGCTGGTTGCTGTGCTGTGCAATGGGAGAGGTGTGCAGCCTCCCCCTGCCTTCTTCCCACCCACCTGGGGGCCATGAGCTGGACAAAGCACATGGGGCACTGCTCCCGTGGGTCTGTGCAGGGCACTGCAAGGACTGAGCTGAACAACAAGGCCAGGATGGGAAACCTTCCAGCATCTGCAATGAGCCATGTGAAAGAGGCAGATTTGGGAGGAATACTGAGGCAGCCGTTGCCATTTTCCACTCTGTATTCCTTGTATGCTGAAACAAAGAGCTGATTTTAGGAGCTGAAGCACAGGAAAAAGGTCTAATTGGAGAGGAGAGATGCATCCCATCCTGCCCTCTGTCACTGGGAAACGTTGGTGACCGCACTGTGAGAACCTCATTCTGCTGAGCAGAGGGAGAAAGCAAACGAAGAGTGGGGAAGGACAGAGCCAACAGTGGCTTACAGACATGAATTATTCTCTCGCAAAGCAGCTCAGCAAGAGGCTCTCAGAGGGAATCACACAGCTGCTCTGCCACGGCACACAATGTGCTCTGCATAGCCACAACCAGCACAGCCACAGCCACAATCAGCACAGCCACAGCCACAGCCAGCACAGCCACAGCCACAGCCAGCACAGCCACAGCCACAATCAGCACAGCCACAGCCACAGCCACAGCCACAGCCACAACCAGCACAGCCACAGCCACAGCCAGCACAGCTGTTGTGCTGCAGCTGTGCACGCTCGGGTAGAGATCGGTGAGGCAACGGAACGGAGATCCGTAGGGATGCACATCTGGAAGCACTTTACTCCCGGCACGTTTTAAGCTGTGTTGAATCAATATTTTTTGTGGCACGATCCCATTGTGGGCCACCACTGCCCAGCAATGTGGGCATTCTTGCTGCAAGTTATTCGCTGCAATCCCTTGTATGCACAGGTTGGCCCAGATCCGGGTTCTGACAGCGAGGTAAAGCTGACAATATTTCTCAGAATTTACTTTGGGATAAACCACTGATGCAATAGATTTTCCTCCTGGTTTGCAACACTCTTTCTAATATACATCAAGGAAACGTCTGCGTTGATTTATAGCGGAGCAGAGGTCGTGGCATTGGCTTTGCTGTGCTCCTGCTGGCTGCAGCAGCGTCCCTGGTTCTGGCACGGCTGTTCAGGCAGTGCTGTAACATGGGGTGCAGAGTTTGGGTAGAGAACACGGCGTTCATTCTGCAGTGGATTCCAACGTCATCAAGAGTTTCCAAAATGTTTTAAAGGGAAATATCCAGAAATCCGCTTTCTGTGCTCCTAGAAGAGTAAGATCAACAGCAGCAATCGTTTCGTCAAATCATTCACTGTGCTTGGAGTCCACTGGGGACAGGAAGGACTTCTGGCATCAAAACGTCAGGTTTTGGGCAGGTAAGGGTATGAGGAACCCTCCTTCCATCCAGCAGGCCCCGGTCACGCTCCCTGAGAACTCCATCGAACTTCTTTCAGTTGCTCAACAGAAACGTCACTGAACCCAAATTCAGATTCTGTGATGTATGTGAAATAAAAGCAGAGGTGCAGCAGCACACTGTGGGGAGCAGCGCTGGAGTTTGAGTCTTTCCCCTCTCGGATGCATCGCACTCAGCTCCGGAGGACTTCCCATAACCCATGGCTCCCGGAGCTCCTGCTGCCCGTCCACGCCTCGTTCTCTACGTCAGTGAAGATCAGTATCTCATTTTCCAGCCCCACTACTTTGGGAACCGGGAGATAACTCTTCCTGTCGTGCAGCAACGGGAGTTCCCCAGTCAGGCTGAACGCCTCTCTGCCAGCAGCAGCTTGTGCAACCGGTGCTGGGGACTAATCACATTCCGAGTCGTTCTCCAGAATGGGAGCACAAGATGCACTGCTTCTAAACCTGATGAAAGCACACCCTTTGCTAAGCCCTTTATTCACCCCAACCCTCCTGCACTCCACCAGCTCCGACCGAACAAACGGCGCGGACCCAATCTGAGCCACTACCAAACAGAGAGATCCCTAACGCCTCTGGATGGGATTTCTGAGCAGCTGTCAGACCAAGTGGAGGCCCTGCTGAGCCTATGTCCAAATGGCCCATAAGCTGTGACCCACTGGTCCCTCCTCCATGCAACATGAGCTTGGGGGTTCAGAAGGTGTTTCTAATGAAACTCCTGTTTTTGAGCCACCCATAACTTTTGCAAATTAATCTTATTCATCCAGACATGTTTATGCCTCAAACATCCAGAGAGAGAGTGTTGTAAAACCATGTTTGACAGTGCATTTCATCCCATTTCACTGGATGGAGATGTTTGGGGATGAATAGATAATTGTTTCACAATCCTATAGCATCCTTTTCCAAGAAGCTCTATTAATAGCTTTGAAATAGCATTCCCCGAAATCCTGGAGACAGTAAACAGCTTTGAAAGAGTAATCTTTTAAACTGGTGGGGGTAACCAGTGGTGCATATGCAAGTGATCGCCTTCATAAAAGCCAATCTGTGCTTAAGGAGGCTAGTTTCCCAGCAGCTGACAAGCAGCCTGTGATGGCAGCTACTCTGAATCCAGAGTTTTAAACTGCGAGCAGGAAAAAATCCATATGCAGCATCACTAGTTTTCATCACTTTGGGAACAATCCACACGAAGTGCATCAGAGGGGCTGCAGAACAAACCTGGGCACCCTTCGAAGCATGGAATGAAATTACACTGCAAACCTTCTGCAGAGGCTGAAAACAGTGCCTGGGGAGCGCTTCCCCTGCCCCGTCCTCCAGGGATGGTGACTCCTCCACATCCCCAGACTTTCTAATGTGCAGAACTTTAGATGGATGGAAGGGGAAGAAGGAAGAGAAAAGGGCTTGTTTTTCACAACTGGAGCTCAGCAAAAACTCATTAGAGATGTTTTAAAAGCTTCTTTTTTCTTCCAGAGGAAAAGCATGCTTACCTTCTGGTGTGGGAATGTAGACTGGATCATGGCAGTTTCAAAGCTGTGTGTCCCCTTGAGCTGTGTCTTCTCCCACAGGGCCTTGAGGACTTGCACAGGACTACTCTGTATTGACAAAGGTTCCGCAAACAGGCTCTGAAGGAAAAGTTGGAAACCTCATTTTGAGCATTTTTGGCTCAGCCATTAGCCAATGGCATCTTGTTCTTTTCTCATAGTGGGGCAGCCATGCAGGTAAGCAGCAACTAGCTCATTTCTCTTTGAGGAGTTACAATGGACCTACACACACACAATTAGATGAATCCCCTCAGGTTTCACTTGCTTCTAGGTTTTTTTTCTTGTACATCATACGTCTCTAAGTTCCTTGTCTTGTTGTAGATTGGCTATTACTACACTTAGCAGTCTGCACACAGTGCTGGCGTGCAAACACTAGTCTACTGAGTCTATTGAGCTGTGTGTCTCAGCAGTGGGCATCTTTCTGGGTGCTGCCATTCAATGGAGCCCATCAGCACTGCTCTCCACTGCACTGAGTAGACAGGGGGACATGCTGTTACCTCCAAGGCCACCTGCTCCAATGGACCGGGATGCGACCTAACGCTGCCTTGAAATATTCTAATGTTGCAGTGCCATTAGGTTCTTCACTGTATGAACTGCACGCAAAACCAACGTTAAAAGAGTGGTTATGAGAGCTTAGCATGATTCCTCTGCTATATCTACAACGTGATCTTGTAAATAGAAAATGCATTTGCATGCTGGAGCCAAGTTAAGAGCATAAAACCGAATCCAATGTTCCACACTTCTAATGGTGGATTGCACAACACGTGCAGCCCAGCTGGATCACTCTGCCCAAAGCAGAGCTGAGAAACAAAATGCCTGGGGCTGCTGTTGGGCACAAGGAGCCTGCAGCCCATTAGCTGTCTCTGAGGGGCTGGCATAGGGGTGCTGGGCGGGACTGGGCATGGTGTGACACTGCACACCAATGGGGGAAACCAACCCCAAGGCCTGCAGCAGTACAGGATGATTTTAATGGTTGAGTCCAAGGAATCAAGCACCTCCTGTATTGGAGACCCCTATTCTATTTTCTTCCTTTTGTTAGTTATCATTCTTCTGTCTGACAGTCAGCTCTGCACTGAAATGTGCTGCCCTTCCCTCTGACCGAGAGCTGCCCAGCCAAGAAAACAGCAGTACATGAGTTTCACAACTTCCATCTGAGGGGTTTGAAACATGATACAGCTACCCATTAAAATTTCTGAAATTCAACAAAAAGCAGAGCCTTGAAATTGAGGATCTGTACTGGAGACCTGAGAGAAAAACTGCTTCTTGCTTCTACCGCTGCAGAGCAGAGTGTGACTGACAAACAATGAACAGAAACGTGGTGACCAGTGTGGAAATCTGCAGAAATTGTGAATTAGTCGACTGTGGCCCTGTGACAACTCTGCTGAAAGCTGTTTGAATCACCAGCCTTCCATGCAACTCCTTATTAACACACCATAAACATATCTTATGCCAAACTCAGAACACAATTCATTTAATCTCTCCGGGTTCTGTTCAAACTCTCCCATCAGGTTTTCATTTACGGAGCCACTCTCTACCTTTACTTTCCCCTTCCATATTACCTCCCCATTCCTGCTGCTGCCACTGCCCTTTTCTCCTTCCTTTCCTCTGACCTCTCCGTCCTGTTGTCCATTGCCCATGCATCACAGCCACACTGCACTATTTTTCCAAACCATTCCCGTTCTTATTTTTAGGAGCAAACGGAGGGAGGAGTGAGCTGACCTGTGAACTTCACAGCATCACTCACCGTACGAGCCCCACATTCCAGATAAATCCTTTGTATTTCAGAGGGCGCAGTAGGGTGGGGTGAATGGCAACGGTCAACTCCACGTAGGTTAAAAAAAAATGAACCCAGTTGTTTTACAATAAGCTCATCCTGAACTGTGAATGCAAGGCATTGTTTTACCATTTCACACCATTTGTGGCCTATTAGGAAATTCCATCTACGTCCAAATAATGGGCTGTATTTGAAACACTGTGAAAAGCAAGACAGCAGCTTTGGGTTGGTAACAGTGGAGAACAGTGCTGATCTGATTTTCAAATCCTGCTCAGACAAAAATTCCATTTTAGAAACAATCCCAGAGGGTGCTGCCCCTCAAACCTCACCTACAGTGCCTGGGTTGATTCTGCTCCTATACCAACTCACTGTGTTTCCCCTATTCATTTCCAAGGTGGGAGGACAGCACCTGGGACTTGCAGCATGCTTCATTTGAAGCATTGTGCTTTTTAGGGTTTGCAATTGCTACAGAAAGTTTGAATTTGTAATAATCAGTAGAAATCCTTACAAACTGCAGAACCACTTCCACCTGCTATAACATACCCACAGTGGTGAGAAATCACCCAGGTCACAAAAGCTCACCCAGCAGGTTAGGAGCACATCCCAACAGATAAACCCTTACAACACTGCTCCAAGCACAACGTCAGAGTGGTGCTGCTGGTGCCCTGCACACACCTGCTGGAAGAGGAACATGATGTGGATCCACAGTGGAGGCTGCGGGCTGAGCAGAATGAAGCTGGATTTGCTGTACAGGCAGTAGAGGCCCTTCAGGGGACAGCTGAAGAACAGCTTTGCTACACAGCTTCTCACGGTATCTGAAAGTAAATGAAAAGAATATGAAAGTCAGCTCTGTACCAGAGGTGTAGCTGCCCCCTAGCTGGGCACTGTCCCACCTGGGGATGGCTGCAGAGCACACAGTGCTCAGTGCCTGTGCCCAGGGCAAAGAGCATGAGCAGGAGCGTGTGTCAGCAGAGCTGCTGTTGTTGCCCACTCCAGCTCTCTAGGTATGGGTAGGTTACTCACTGCCTCTGGGAACAATCCATGCACTATTGGAGTTACAGTGGTAATCTTGTGCTATTAAGTGAAATCTGTTAGTAGGAAAGTAAGTATTCTCATCAACTTCCCAGCTGGAATCAAACCCATCAAACCCACCCACTGACATGGAACTGGAGATGAAGAAATGAATGCAGCTTGTCTAACTTAAGTTTCCAACCATTTTCAGTTTCCTCAGTTTCCTTTTCCCTTCAGTTTGGGTTTGTTTTGTCATGCAGATGGCACCACACTGATGAGCGCTGGGCAGCCCTACAACGCCTCAGAACAGAGCTCAGATCTGAATGACAAAAGTCACATTTGGGCACACACAGATTTGCTCAACTATATACAATTCTCCACCTTCCCTCCCTTCCCTGTCGGGGTCATGATGCACCTGGGGTTGGGGTCCCTCCGCTCAGCACCTGCATGGAGGGCTGCTCACCACTGCCTGGGGCTGGGCTGGGGCTCCTGCAGGAGGGGATAGTAAATCCCTGTGGGAGGCTCCTACTGCCGGGTTAATGGCATCCAGAGGTCGGCCCACGGGAGGTCTGCATGGCCACGAGCACATCCACCCTCCTGCTGAGCTACCCACTGCCCTGGGGACTTTTGTGCAGATCCCATGAGCACGAGGGCAGTCCCGCACCTTCGCACTTCCATTTTCACCGTTCACCCACATTTGTGTTGAATCCGAGTGTTCATAGCAGTTCTGTGGGATAAAATCCCCACGGGCATTTCTCTGGCCCAGCAGAGCAAAGCCCTGGCAGCCCCCAAGGCCCCGTGGCCCCACCAGAGCCGCATCTGCTCCCAATCAGAGCAGAAGCACCAGGCTGCGGTGCAGGCACGCACTGCAGGGGAGCTGTGAGCTTTTCCACCACCTCCATCGTATGGTACCAATTACCCCTCGGCACAACAGAGCACTTAACAACAACCAGATTCAGGACCAGTGGGCTGCAACCTGCTTCCCTGCAACCAGCACCCAAGAACTGGATGATGCACTGGGTCACACTGCTCTCTGCTCTTCTGAGGCAGAGATGAGCCAGTCCACTATCTTCTATGCACACGTTGCTTTCCAGTGGCTCACCTAGCACTGAACGCTAGGTGTTGATGGTGATGTCTTATCCCAGCCAACTCAAGGAGATGGAGCCCATTGGAACTGGGGATAAAGCAGGTTGATTCAGGCCTCAGCTGCACACCGGCACTCCTGATGCCAGCTCTGGTTGGCTGCAGCACAGCACAGCACAATGCAGAACGTGGTTTCTTATTCTCGCTCACTGGAAGTCCACTTCCACTGAGGTCCTGCCCAGTGCATGCTGAAAAGCAGCAACACAAGTGGGGAGAGCTCAAGAAATTACAGCTGCGTGGCTGCAGGCTGCTGCCATCAGCAGGATCCCAGAGGTACCAATGAGATGCAGGATCACAAACCACCTGGAAATATATGGGGTGATGAAAACTGCTTTGATCCGTGGAAATCAAAGCATTTTACATGGAAAAGGTCCACAGGTTGAAGAGGTTTAAAGTGAAGAACATGAATGTCTCAAGTTGTTTAAAGCACAGCAGAGATGCGAATTTCTGGTTCAAACCAAGAGGGAACTAAACCAGACCATCAGCCCCAAACTGAAGCAACCTAAAGTAAAAGGATTTATATAGCTGCACATGCCTTCTTCCTGCCACATTTCTGGGGCTGCAGGCTGCAGCGAGGCAGGGTTCAGAGGCAGTAAATCCTTGTGTTAAACTGACAGATGGATGTGGAAGAGCCAGAACAGTCGAGGGGACACCAACCCTTCTTCAGCTGTGATGAACCCAAAGCCTTGCCTACGCCCGACCAGGTTTCCTGAAGTCCTTTTGGAAGTTCCCTACAGCCACCAGGGGAAGGATTATTTTGATAACCTCTGAATGGCTCTAAGCCAGGAATTTACCTAATCACTTGTGAAAGTAGCTACCCTCTCAGTGTAATTAATGCACTGTAGCAATCAGTTCTGCCATGAAATTACGTGCAGCTAATTATGTGGTGAGAGGCACCTGTTTTGTATATGTTGAATTTGCTTCCTGACAACTCCATTACATCTTCCCCCGTACACATATTAGGAGAGACAGCGAGCCACCACTCCCAGTAAATCTTCTGTCATCTGTGATTTACAGAGCCCTGTCAGCTGGCTCTTTTCTGGGCTGTGCAGTCCCTGGTCAGTTCAGTTTCCTGCATTTAGGGGCTCTGATGATCCTCACACTCCTCGCACAGGTCTGCTTCGTCATTCAGGATTCAGAATGTAATAAGTGTGGACAATCACTTGATGATGTCATCGTGACATACCTGTTTTTCTTAATAATTCTTCTTTGCTCCTTTTGCTTTCCAGCCCACAGAGGACATTCAGTTACACCATATCTGGAAAGCCTTCAGTGTCTCCCAAAGTCTCGTGGAAGCCCTTGGTATTGGTATCCCATACCCGGCAGGGGCTCCATACACCAATTCTGTGCCTTTCCAAAAGCACATGAGCATCTCCTGCCCCAGGCAATGCTTTGGGGGATGGCATCTGGGCTGAGCACTGAGGAACTCACCGTGGTGGCAGACAGCACTAGAAGACCAAGCATGGTTCTCAAGTGAACAGAATTCAGCCCGCCGTTAATTAGGAGTTCCTACAACTGACATTGACTGAGCCAGGAAAAGCATGACAGGCCAAGTGGTGTTTGGGAGATCTGCACTCCCCGTTATTTGCCAACTGCAGCACTATTTCATCACAACACAGACAGCCACTGCTTCCTGCAAACACTCTTTCACAGTGCCACACTGCTCTGAACTGCCTATACTGTATATTTGCTCTTTTTGATGTACTGCATTTCCAGATCAACAAATTCCCACACAGCCAACATTAGCCAACTGTGCATATTTAGAAACATGTTAATATTTTCTAAACATTTTACTTCGAAAGTGAAGCAGATACATTTGAATGAGCCTTTATAGCATGTGGGGATCATACAAGCCCATTATCTGCCAGGGTTTTGATGGAGTGGTTTGTGTAATATCTGAAATATGAACAAAGCTGTCCCCTGTGTAAGGAGCCAGACATTTCTTTCAGCATATTTACAATGAGTCACATAAATCTCCTGTTCCGCACATGTGCCCCTACTCAAGGAATTTCCCTAAGAATGCTAGATGTGGATTTCCAGGAAATTACAAGAGTTTGAATGAATTTTGAAATAGTCACAAGCTCAGAACATATCATAATAGCTACTTCAGAAAGGAAATGGAGCAATATATTTTAAAAAATATTCAGTGTATCGTGTTTGATTAACGCAAGGTTGCAGCCTTCATCACTCCCAGCCAGAATGCTCCCCCACACATTTCCATTGTGAATCTATGAAAGGAAAGTTTCATTGATAGCAATAACAATTTCAGGTAGCGGACACGGCGTTTTTGCCCTTCTTTAGAAATTCCTGCAGAATCATAAGCTTTTGTGATAAATAGCTACGTCTCTTTTATGAGTGGAGACTTGTTAACTCACGGTCCACAGAAAAAGTAAGCAAACAGCTGGGGAGATATTTGACAGAAGTTAAAATGCCATCTTCTAATTTGATGTAAGAGACTCGAAATTAATATGAGTCACTCTCTACAGTCAACACAGCCCACGAAGGGCTGGAATGCAAAGTACTCACAGGCACCAGCAGCAGGTTCGATGCACACCTCCTTGTGTCACAGTAACCAACAGTGCTCAATGTGAGCAAGAGGATTACAGCCCAACCTACGGCACATTCCTTGAGGAGCATCAAGGATGTATTTAGCAGCACACTGCAACCCAGTCACACCACCGCACAGCCTCACAAAACCAGCTCTCTCACACTTCAAGGCAAATATCCTCTCTCAGTGATAGCAGGAACCATTAAAGAAGACAAGGGATGTGGTGAGGTTGGAGCCAGCCCAAGTTGAAGTGCCAGGGCCTTACGCTGTTGCTTCCAAGCAGTATTTTTGAGGTCAGAATGTGGTGGCCCAGCTCCACTGCTCGTGCTGTCACAGGCTATGTGCTCGTTCAGTTGTGTGCTACTCATAGGATCATGTTATGGTTTGGGTTGGAAGGGACCTTCTGGATCATATAGTTCCAACCCTCTGCTATAGGCGGGGACACCTCCCAGTAGAGCAGGTTGCTCACTGCCCTGTGCAGCCTGGCCTTGAGTGCTTCTGGGGAGGGGGAATCCAAAATCTCTCTGGGCAACCTGTTCCAGTGCAGTCCTGCTCCTGTTCCACGTGTTGCCCACTTGCTCGGATCCCACAGTGACATTGTTGTGTTAAAGCTGCCATCACCAGAAAGGCTCAAGCCTCTTACCTTCGATAACACAATGATCAGGGACAGGAATCCTCCTCCCCATCTCCATGACATATGCTTTCACTTTACCCAGGTTTTCCTTCAAGTGTAGATAGAGCTTGTCGTGGCACTCCGCAGGACCCTTCCCCACCTCCACGTTTCCTTCCTGGGCCTCTTCTTCTGCAGGAGCTGGAGAACCTTCCAATTCTGTGCAGTCGATACTTTGGTGTGAAACCAAGGAATTTCCCAGTTGCATTTCTTCAGCATCAACACTAAAAGGCAACTTGTCATTTTCTTGTCTGATGTAGATCTCGGTGAAGGAGATCCCAGCAGTTATGCCCCCATCCTCCTCGTCTTGCCCGCTCTCTGCGCTCACCCCCTTCATGCGGACTGCGTGCAAAGCCAGGCTCTTGGACCTGGAATGCAATTAGGGAGAAGTGTTTTGGGATGGAGGTACAGCAGAGCACAGTGTGGTGAGCAATGAGAAAGGATTCATTTGAACATGTGCTCTTCTGAGAGCACAGGGCTAGCTTAGCCAAGGGAAATACCTTCCATAAATACACATCTCAAAAGCAAATGCAAGCCAGTTTTAATAAGCAAATGAAACGAGGTCCTAAACGTATATCACAACATCTGCATGCCATAGAAGGAGCCAATCAAAACTATCTGCAAGGATCTTATAACCCCAGCACTGCAGCATATGCTTTATTGATCACGTCATAAAGATGCCATCCAACAGTGATTTAACTGAACCAAACCTGAACCACGACTCAGCCTCCACTTCTGTGTTATCTGCACCTGCACACTGACCGCAGAGCTAAGGTCTCCATAAAGAACAAGGAGGCTGGAAGGGAAGTGCCTGGAAGCACGCACAGAGCTGATGCATGTCCATACCTTCCTTTCCACAGTCATCTATGAGCACTTTCCATCCTCCCTGCTGTTTTAGAGTGCAGAAAAGATTCAACAAAGAAATTGGAAATTTTTTGCCAGCCTTTAAATTCATGGATACGAGACTTGGTTCGAACTCCTTACAATGCCCACAGGTATCATGGATCCATTTCTCAATATCTGGACAATGTTTCATTACAAAACTGATATTCCTGAAAACACTCGTGCATTTAATAGAACCATACCTGTTAAATCTCATATCTTTCCTTTCTTCTTTAGAAACCTGGCCTAAGCTGTATCTTCTCACTGAGCCAGGGGTACTGGTGTCAATATTTAATTTTTCTTCAAAAGCCTGTATTTTCACCTGAAGTTTTTCATCTTCCTCATTTCCACTCACAACAGATTTTACATCACCCAGTGGTACGGGAGGTTCCACGTCGGTGTCATTTTCTGTCCTGGGGAAGCAGAAGCAGAGGTTGAGCTCCAGTGCACTTTGCTCCTCGCGATGCCGATGCTGCACTTCCACCCTCGACCCATGTTATGCTCCAGGGGAAATAATTACATTTCAGCAGAGATTTGCCTAGAGCTTGATTAATCATTTTCAGAAACATCTTCCAGATCAACATCTCTGGCAGATGGATCAGAAATGCTGAACATCTCTGACAAGTCGGATTAGAAAGTACACGCGCTGAATCTGCACAAGCAAAAAACCTCTTTTCCTGATAGTCCCATCGGGAGAAGTTTTTCAGCTGAACTTAAACCATTCCTTCAGTCTTGCTGAACAGTGACTTCTGACATTATTTTCATAAAGCAAGAGCAGAGCTAATTGCAGGGTTTATAGCAGCCTGTGGTTTTAACAATTTGACGAAAGCACATGCAGTTGGTACTAACTTAATGTACTCTGAGTAAGAAAAACATGTTTTGGAACTCAGCACAGGGAAAGAAATGGGATCAGGAGAAGTTCTAAATAACTCTACCCAGAGCTCTGAAATGAGCTCGTGTTGCTTCTGGTCCCCCTTGCTTCCTTCCCCACCTTTGGAGCAAACATCCGAATGGTGCAACCCATGAAATGTGGATATAGAAAAACCACAAACGAGGATTTTAACACACCATTTTCAAAGCCATAGCATCTCAACAAGTCATGCTCACAGCTGGGAAGCCCCTTAACAAGTCCCTAACACTGCAAATCAGCAGTTGTGGAAAGAAAGCATGTTTGAAGAAAACAACTGTGAGTACTGCATCACCGAATTCACTATTTGCTTCGATAAAGGCAGCTCAGGATATCTCCCAGGGGACTTAGCAAGTTTTGTCCCCTTTTGTTTTTAATTCAGGCAATAACACATTAACACTGCAGAGCATTTTTGAAACAAAATATTGTAATAAAGAACTGCAGTATGATCTTCGCTAAGAAATCCTTCTGGAGATGCAGCACAAGACTGGGAGTTGGATTACAGGACTGTTTAAGGTCCCTTCCAACTCTTCCAATTCTATATCCTAAGATTTAATCCATCTGAAAGCTGCCACCCCTACAGCTCTCTCAACACTGCTGTCACTGTTGCTGCTGAGCACTAAAGAAAGCTTCTTGCACATACATTTGTGTGCATAAAGCCCCAAGTGAGGATGGATGAACTGATGGCTTTGTGAATGACGGAGCCAAGCCAGCAAGCCCTGACGGTGGCTGGAAGTAAGAGCAGGCTTTCATAACAGCATCTTTCTTTCCAGCATTCTCCAGTTGAGCCCTGATGGTTTTGTGAAGGAAGCACAAGAGAACACTTCCACTAAAGAAAGGCATCAACAAAGCTGTAGGTTAATAATTACAGAGCTCATCACCGGACCTCACGTCCCACCTCAGCCCTGACCTGGCTGGTACCAGGATCCCCAGCAACCTCTTGCTCTCTCACACGTACCAGCTCTGCATGGCATCCCAGGAAGCCCAAAGCATGCACCCCAGGAGAAGTGTGCAGGAAGCCCCTGCCCTGTGCCCAACGGGATGCTGGCAGCCCTTCCTGCCAGCCTCCTCTCACAGCAACAGTAAAATAAACTATTGTTTGAAATCTTGGCAGAAGGCGTTCAGTACATTGCTGAGGTTGCTGGAGTGGGATCAGCTTACACCAAAGCTCGGACTGGTTTCAAGAGGAAAAGGATGCACTGCCTTATCGTGGGTCACAGGGACCTTGCTTGGAAAACCCTTCATGCTGTTGTGCTCCTCATTGTTCCACTGCTTTTAGGATCTCTTCAGACAGCTTTAGAAAGTCACCTAACTACACAGCTCCACAAGCCAAGAGTGATGCATTGATTTAAAGAGTATCTCTCCAGACTGCCTCTATTATCAACGTCACCCACCTCGTGCCCAAAGCGCCCACAAACAGAGATCATTAAAAATACAAAGGGATGGGATGTCTTCCAGATCCAGCTCTGATGGGAAGCAGCATGGGTGGATGGAGCACAGGTCCTTGTGACACATCAACGGGTAGCTTTGAAGGCAGGAGGGGATGGCATGGGGCAGGCAAGGAGGGGTTGCAGCTCAGAACCTGCCTCCACTCACAGGGAGGAAGTAATCAGGAGCTTCAAATATTGCCAGAAACCACTTATGGGAACAGAATCAGCCAGATAATGGTGGAGGCTGAGGTGCTATGTGTGGCTGCAGCCTGCATCCTCCTGCACATCAGACACAAGGCCACTCACAATGCTCGTGGGGGCCGAGGGTGAGATCCAAGCGTGTTTTACACAGTTCTCACCACCAGAAGGGCTGATTTAATTGACTGTGCTACACTTGTTGGTTGGATCTGCCCGTTAAGACTCTGTATGTGTTCTTCAAAAGCTCCTCTGAGATGGAACAACTTGCAGCATCACATGGCTTTAATTACACCCCCCGCTAAATGCATGTAAAATTCCCGGTGTCAAACAACTCCAAGCAAGCCGTCATTCCAAAGAAATCAGTTTCTTCTTATGTAAACACACGATTCTGGAAGGAATGCTTACAATCCAGCCACACCATTTTAAAACCCAAATTTCCTTCCACAGTACAAATGCTCCGTGTTGCTGCTCCTTGCAGCACTGCAGCAGTACTGCAGCCAGCACAGATTGCCATGTCAGCCCATGGATCGCTCCCATCAGCACAGATCAGAACAGCTCTGTGCAAATCAGTGGAGACCCCTCATTTTAGCCTTAATTTGCTGCTCAGTACTTGCTCTTGTCTGAGTTAGCTGATGCTACGCTTGACACAGGCCTGAAATCGGATTTTAATTTCCTTCCACCACAGACACAACTCTGCCCTCCCCTCTCTTCCCCCAACTCCACACTCAATGCAGTATTTTGCATCTGTAGCCACACACACACACACACCAGGCAGCTTCTACTCTCCAGCAAAGCAAGTCCTTAACAAAGGTGTGCTTAATAGAGAAACGGGGCAATAACATTTGAACAAAACCCTTTTCCTGTGCTTTGCATAACCGATAGGTGTAGAAGATAATAAGGCACAGGAGAATCCCGGCGTTTTAGCAAATAACATAATTTTTCTACTATAAATCAAGTGACCAATCCTGGGCAGCAGGCATAATCCTTGTGCTTTGCTACTGAAGCCCCAGCTCCCATCCTGCTGCGTGGCAGCTTCCACAACCCATGACACATCTGCTCTCGTTCCCTGTGATGACCTGCAGCTCTCTTGTCCCAGAACCACACTACTTCGACATGCACATATCACTTCCTTACTTCCCCTTAAGCTTTTTCACTGTCCTCAGAGGAACGTTTCCCAGAAGCAGTTTGGAGGGCTCTGTCTCAGCAGATCTTGGCCTCCAGGTGAAGTCTGCCCTGCGAAATGAGTGGCTCCAGCAGAGCTCCTCTCCCCTCCCATTTCTACCTCTCCAGGACACCAATTAGTTGCTCCTCCAATGATCTTGCTGTTTTGGCTCCGGCCCTATGCCTGTCTCCAAGGCTGACCTTTGTGGTTATGAGTTTTCTGACATCTGTTATGTTTTACATCACAGCATTACTATCCCTTTGTGCCCCCCTGACCTATGCCAGTATACGCAATGCTCATGATAAGTCTCTCCCTAATTGAAAGTGACTGCTACCAGATATCTAAGTAACACCTGCATCCTTACTGTGACAAACACAGCAGCACTACACATGCTTTACTCTTAGGACACAGATTTGGTGAAGCTGATTCCTATAATGGTTGGGTACAAGCTAGGGATATTTGCTGAGAGTTCTTTAGCAAACCCTTGTCACGGAGCTGTGCCAGTCATTGTTCTTCTCAGCCTCGGTGGTTATCTTCCAGAGTAAACCTGATGACAGCTGTGCAGCCTGACTTCACTGGTTTATTTTTAACAGAAGCTTTGCAGATTGCCCATGTCTGCTGATCTGGGACGCAGCTTTCTTCCTGTGCTTTTGGAAGAGCTCAGACTTGAAGAGCTCCTTTGTTCCCCAGTGCCAATGACAGAGCTGCTGCTGTGTGATGTGCAGAGGCTGCTCCGTGTGGCACTGCAGGCACCTGGGGATTGTCCTTACAGCCACACACAAAACACATGCCTCGAGTTGCTTCCACAAGCAGAGGTGCTGCCCGTTAGCTGTAAAGGTGAGTTTGCACACTGACCTGACCCTGTAACCAATGCAATCCAACAGCTGAGAGAGCATAAACTCCAGCACAAACCACAAGGAATATCAAGATCCATTTCCAAATAGCAACGTAGCAGCTCCCAGTTGCTGCCAGTGCCTCGCACAGCCCTCTGTCACACCCACCAGCTCTACCTGGCTGCCAGCACGCTGCTGCTCCCCAGCTGTCGCACCAGGAGCTTGGCAATGGCACTGAAGCTGTTGCTCATGCGGTAGATGTCTCTGCTCTGGGTGCCCAAGATGCCGGAGAACGTGTCGGTGAGACTCTTAATTTCCAGCAAGAGGTTGTGGTGAGAAGAGTGCTCCATGTTGGCCAGCTGGTTCACCAAATACATCAGGCACTTCCTGGCTTGCTCCTGGATAGCACAAGGGGACAGAAAGAAACAACTCTGAACAAATGATTTCAATGTTTGTTTGTGCGAGGCGGGCTGTGTGCATGCTGCTGATGAAAGCACTGCCGTTAGGGAACAGTGGTACCCCACGAGGCCAAGGGGGGGACACACGCTGTGCTCACGTGCCCCCAGCTGAGCAGGGAGCAGACCCAGTGCTCAGGGCTGTGCTGCACAGCTCATGGCTGGTTTCATCTTTGTGTCTGTGTTGTGGCCCCATTGCACGAGCGGGCTCGTGTCCAGGTCGCTGCTTTGCCCACGTTCCCCTCTGCAGCTGCAGGCACTCAAGAGCAACCAAGGCAGTCACAGCCAGCTCCAAGCATGCCACCAGCTGTAACAAGCACACAGCCAGCAGCCAGACTCTCTTTTTCCAGGCTGCAAATGTGTTTCCTGATCACTGCTTCCCTTCTGGATCCCTGGGGTGTTGACACACGTAGCAGTGCTGCCAGCCCCAGCAGGGCTCCGTGATGCAGTGTGCTGGGGACCACTGGGGGACCTTCCCAGGCTGGTGGTGAGGGCTGTGAGCATCACAGCAGCTCTCCTTGCACTGCAGCACAATGCTCAGGTGAGACTAACACCACAGTTCAGTTTAAAATGAGATTTTGTTGTAGGATGAAAGTAAGAAAGAAAGTGAGCTGCTGCCTGGCAGCTCTATCAGTCATGCCACACATTGCAGCCTGATATGCCCACTGCAGCCAAAGCTCTGCTGGGCAGTTTATCCACAAGATCACATCCCCTGCCAATTAGGATGAAAGGGGCTGCTTCAGATCCTAATCTACAAAAGCACAGATATTTTCTAACAAAGATACCTTATCTCTGCTTGGCAAGAGCACACAAATCCAATTCCAACTATTTCTGTATGCACATGAGCAAGTTCTCACCCTAAAATACAAACCCTGAAGGTAAAGAAAGGCATGGGGGTTTCTGTGTGTTTTTATAATTGTCCTAAGCATATGGGGCTCCACAGTCCTAAGAAGAGCTGAGTGGCAGAAGCAGCAGAGGGAGAAGTAGCTCAGCAGCTCATATCAGATCCAGTGGGACAGCAGAGCAAACCCCCTCCAACCCAGCAGATCCTTACAGAAACTGGGAGAAGTTTTTCTGTTAGAACCTGTGCCAAAGGCAAGCAAAGGCACTTCAGGAAAATAAAACGTTCTCAACTTCTTACCAAGCATTAGCAGCTAAGGAGGGGAAGCAGCACGTCACATGCAACCTCCCTACGCTGCAGGGCAAGAGCACTATTGCCTCGGATTTCAGAAGAAACTCCAAATTCTTCTGGGATCGTGTAACAGGAGAGAAAACACTGCTGAAGGTTGGGTTCCAAGTACAGCACGGCCATAAAAGCACACGGGAGACTTTGGCAGGACGTCACCTGAGTGCTGAGAGTGAGAAAAAGTCAACGTGCTCCAAACAAAAGGCGAGTGGCTGCCCCACGTCATGGCAGAGACGGGCAGTGCAGCAATCAGAGGAGCTGCTGCCCCTCAGCCCCACGCAGAATGAGTGCAGGTACCACGGGGTGGGCTGGGCGCGGCGGTGGAGCCTTTCTCTCAGTGGCTCGAAGGAGGCTGACTTTTGGGTAAATATGCCCCAGCTTATTTGGAAGACATTCCTCCCTCCAAGAGATAAACACGGGCTCAATTAACATTTAAAACACATTTCTGTTTCCTAAACAAACTGTGCAGCAGACGTAACTGGAAGAGAAGTTCTGACCGTTGTCGTGTCGCTTTGATCCAGCTGGAGCGCCTCCAGCCACTGCAACGCTGCTGCTCGCCTGGAGAGAGCTGAAAGAACAATAAACCCCGCCACTCATGTCATGTGTAACCGTTAAACAAAACAGAGTCACGGCAAAACAGCTCGACATGAAAGCAGCCATTATCTCCGCCACGATTTTTTTATCCAGAAAAACATTGGGAAAGGCTGTTCGGGCATACAGAGCCCATTGTTGATGCAGCAGTGGGTGTTTTCTGTTTCCGTTGTGTTTTATCACAGACATCTCTCGTGTTTTACGGTGCTCCGTCTGCTGGGAGGTGAGGATCCAAACCATTTGCTGAGGTGTGGCCAAGCACTCTGCTGTACCTGAAAACCGGGTTTGGGAGACTGCCAAGGAGGTCACAGGGATGGCAGAAGGAACTCCAGCTTCCAGTTGGTTCAAAACACACACTTACTGGAAGAATGAAGCTGAAACACCCAGCTGACCTGTGCCCTGAGGTGGGGTTCTGCTGTGCACAAATTAAGGCCAAGGAACAAGGTCTGACTTTAGTTTCACCCATCAGACCCCTGCTTGTGTTTGTAATCTATACCATGAAGGGCCAACCCTCAATCCTTGCCACTTCTTTCCACCAAGTGAACCTCCCAGTGAAATCAAATATCAACAAGTAAAATTCCAGCCCTACAGTTATCGTTTCATTTCTCACTCTCTTTGCTCAGCTGGGAAGGGGCTGCTGGTGGGGGCTCACATCCGTAGCCCTGCCACTGGAGCAGCAGAGGTGTTCCAGAAGGCACAGCCATGGTGTCTGGCATAGGGAACAGCCCTCTGGGAGTGCTCTGCTGCTCACACACCCTGCTGGACCCGACCTACGTAAGCTAGCTGGCAGCAGTGATGCCTGGAACCGAGCAGTTCCGCTTAAGTCAGAGTAGAGCTTCAATACTTTCTTGTGGTGCACTCAGTTTTATCAGCTGAACCTTTAAGGCTGGTCCAGCTTTCGTGATGCCAGATGTGTTTCTGCCTATCTAATTGCAGGCTGAGTGCCTGTGCTGCAGTGAGTGATGCCCAGTATATATATCAATGAAATCAGTCCCAAAGGCTTTTTCCCCTTCTTTCAAGGTGCCCTATCTGCACAGCAGTGCCCAGAGACACCTCTCCCTTTGCTTATGATGGGTGGGGGCAAAATCTACCAAAGGAAGTGCCAGGGGAAAGAGAGAACAAGAAAAAACCTACATCAGCATTTTGGCCAGGACAGATCCTCCAGTTTGGGGCATCACTGTTGAAAGAAAACCAAGAAAACAAGAAGGGCCATTCTTCTCATGCTGGGGAGTTCACCTCTGGTACCCTTTGCATGTTGCTTTTAGAAATGATTTTGGCATATGGAGTGAAAGTTCTCCTGGGAATCACTGCAGCACGTGCCCATCTCTCCCAGCAAGCACTGGTGGCACAGGCCAGCTGAATGCAGCTCACTGAATACAGCTGAATGCTGCTCAGCCATCAGCCTGCAGCTTCTCAAGTAGTACCACAACATGGGACATCATGGCAGGCACTGGGCGCTGACAGGAGGAAGACTGGAGGTCAGTTGTTCCATGCAGGTTTGGCCACACGAGGCTACATGCACCTGCTCAAAGCAAGGGATCAAAATAGGAGAGAAGTACTGAATCCAGGAATAAACATGGCCTGCTGTAGTTCTTACAGGTCGGTTTTACTGGGGAGATGCAGGTTAACAAGGAGATGACAGCACCTTCCATTTGGCTCAGTGTGCAATGGTAGATGGGCTCTTCTGTTACCTTGATGCCCACATCAAGAGAAACAAGATTCACAAAGCCAAACCAAGAGTGCTTTTAATTCCTAGGAGACAAATGTCCCATTAGATGAATATAAAGCTCAGGATCTGTAGAAATAGCAAACATGGGCTCTTCCCACATTGCATCCAGCAACCAGACACCTTTGAAGCAGCCTTACTGCAGCAGAGGAGAAACCAAAGGGACAAGTAAACTCAGCTTGCATATTTAATTCTGTTCTTTATCAGTTGAAGGAGACATCTTTAGCATAAAGTGTTCTCCAGAACGGAGACACGACCTGTATTATCTTCTTTGGAGACCCTTTGATGACCACTATCATTGCCAAGAGCACACTGCTGTCTGCATCTCATCAGCTGTAAACAGAACTGCCACCCTGAGGGCAGAAGTATGTGGAGGGTTCTCCCCCACAGAGCAGAACAATACCATTTTTCCACCCTGGTCCCTCCAAAGCCTCCCATGGAAGGAGGAAGGACAACCAGAGGACTGGCTCAGAAAAAGCTTTACCCAGCATTGACTCAGTAACTCTGATCAGATAACAGTGAGCCCCCAGCAGGACCCCCACCTCCAGGTGAAGTCTTTAAAACCTTGAAGAGAGTGACGGAGCCTGGACTACATACAGGACTGTGTCCTCTAGCCTTTATGGAGACAAACTCCTGTTGATTAGGTGCAAAGATCACAAAGTCCAGGGGTCAGCAGGATTCAGCTCTGCTGAAATTAATTATCCAGGTCACTGCATGGCAGGCATCAGTGTCACACTCCACAAATGGTCCATTTTATTACATACCACTCATTTTCTGTCTATGTAGCCAATTTCTATCACAGCCATAAAAGCCTGACTTGTTTAGCCAAAACTCTCTGATTTCAGAGCATGAGTTCTGCCTTCATAGAATCATGAGTTGAGGCAGAAGGAAGACATCTATTGCTATCAGTGAAAGACAGAAGCAAGAAGTCCACTGCAAATTCATTACTCTGTTTTAAAGGTCATGAAACAGCTTTTAGGAGTTTGCTACTGTCCATCATTTTACAGCACAGGGTTCCCATGAGGTCAAACCCCAAACCAAGTTCACGTGGAGATGTTCCTGCGATGAGGTTGAGCCCAGCACTGCCGCTGGGCACTTTCATTATAAAGACATTTGTCAGAAGTATTCAATTAACTCTGGCTACAAATCCAAAATAGCTGGATTACATGATATTAGGAAGTTCATATTTCATCGCACAATTACAATGTTCCTGAAGGCTATATGCATTTCAAATCCAATATCATACCAAGGGGTTGCAAAATATTTCTTCTCCTTTTTTTTGCCTTTCATTTCTCTTATTGCAGACACTGCAATCTGACTGAGCTAAGCTGCTGGGATAATGACAATTGTGTGCATTTATCAAACAGGAGCTTTAGCCATTTCATAAAGGACTGTAGAAATAGAATGCATTCACACAGAGAATGGATGCACAGTTAATTAGGAGAGCTACTCGCTCTCTGAGCCATAATGGTATTAGACAGTATTAGACATACTGTCATCTTATAAATTGTGGAGATATCTCTGGTAGGGTGCTCTGGTTCACCAGAATATTCAGTACAAAGTTTAACCAAAGAAGCCAGCAAACAAAAAAACACACATGCACTGAACCAACCAGTCCATTCCTTTGGTTTTCCAGCTCACCTCATCAGTGTGACCAACAGCTCCAAAGATCTTTGCCGTTTGCCCAATCAAATGTGGGAAACTCTCACCAATTTCTTTTAGCTCTGGAAGAAAACCAGCCAAGGCTGTTGGGTCGTAGCCAGATACTTCTATCAGTATGTTTAGGATAATGTCACTATGGTNTTACTCTGTTTTAAAGGTCATGAAACAGCTTTTAGGAGTTTGCTACTGTCCATCATTTTACAGCACAGGGTTCCCATGAGGTCAAACCCCAAACCAAGTTCACGTGGAGATGTTCCTGCGATGAGGTTGAGCCCAGCACTGCCGCTGGGCACTTTCATTATAAAGACATTTGTCAGAAGTATTCAATTAACTCTGGCTACAAATCCAAAATAGCTGGATTACATGATATTAGGAAGTTCATATTTCATCGCACAATTACAATGTTCCTGAAGGCTATATGCATTTCAAATCCAATATCATACCAAGGGGTTGCAAAATATTTCTTCTCCTTTTTTTTGCCTTTCATTTCTCTTATTGCAGACACTGCAATCTGACTGAGCTAAGCTGCTGGGATAATGACAATTGTGTGCATTTATCAAACAGGAGCTTTAGCCATTTCATAAAGGACTGTAGAAATAGAATGCATTCACACAGAGAATGGATGCACAGTTAATTAGGAGAGCTACTCGCTCTCTGAGCCATAATGGTATTAGACAGTATTAGACATACTGTCATCTTATAAATTGTGGAGATATCTCTGGTAGGGTGCTCTGGTTCACCAGAATATTCAGTACAAAGTTTAACCAAAGAAGCCAGCAAACAAAAAAACACACATGCACTGAACCAACCAGTCCATTCCTTTGGTTTTCCAGCTCACCTCATCAGTGTGACCAACAGCTCCAAAGATCTTTGCCGTTTGCCCAATCAAATGTGGGAAACTCTCACCAATTTCTTTTAGCTCTGGAAGAAAACCAGCCAAGGCTGTTGGGTCGTAGCCAGATACTTCTATCAGTATGTTTAGGATAATGTCACTATGGTTGGGGTCTCTTACGTGTCCCAACAGACACGGAATACACTCTTTCAGCACCTATTAAAATAATGAAAAAGACAGAAAGAATGGTGAATATGTTTGTGAATGGTGAATGCATCCAACCAAAAGATGTAGTGTACTTTCGAGGGTTAGAAACAGAGTGTCAGACTTTGATTCAGTAGAACAGCTTTTCACCCTCACTGACCTCTGCACATAGCTATTTGCTGAGGTCAACAGAAGTTCAGCTCAACATATGGAATAAGGGTAAGCTGTAGCCTTGAAATATTACAGTCATGCAAATGTTAAAAATGTTAAATGTTAAAAAAAAAAATGTTAAAAAAAAAAAAAGAAAAAGGGAAAAAAACCCAACCCCCTCACCAAACATTTCCCTCCCTTTAGGCCTGCTCTATACTTTAAGGATTAAAACAGCATAGGCCTTAGTCATCCCTAACAATGCAGTAAATTAAAGTACTAGCAAAAGAATGTTTTCTTTCCTCCAGGAACTAAACAACATGACAAGGTTAACAGTGGGCACAGAGCTAAAAATAAAGGCCAGCTCCTTGCTGCACAGAAAGCGCTGCGGGCAAGCTGGCATTCCTTGTAACAACACGATTTTCAAGAGGCTGAGAGTCTGGACCTTAAAGCATCTCTTACAAGCAGGATGGAGCACAGAGCACATTCAACTGTCTACTAAAGGATTCTTTTACATCTACACTACTACATGTCTACGTGTGTACTGATACACCTCTGGGTCAGGGAAACCAATGGACGTGTGTAAAACGTATTTCAGAACAGACTGGTGAGACTTCCCACCGACTTCCCAAGGCCTGGGAGTGGATTCCATAGTCTCCTTTGTGCATCTCTTGGCTCAGACACCAACATTCCAACGGGGCAGCAGCCCCTAGTCCCAGCCAGGACACACGGTGACCTCAGGCACGCTGGGTCTGGGAGTCCCACCATGACCACGCAGGGCTCTTCGGTCTCGTTTCCAAAGTCTGCTCTATTTCAGTGCATTATGATAAAAGTTCCTTGGCTACCTGAAGGAATTAACCACTGCTGATCTTTCTTTTCCAAAGGTTTTATAGATCTAAGAAGTTTATAAATCTTTGTCTTATTTGAATGAGCTGAGTGCTGTCAGTGTTGTGCCACTTTAAAAGCACAATACCTATTGCCTTAATTAATCTCCAGTTCGCTCTTAATCGGTTTCTATCTCAGTGCAGTTTTCCTTGATACGTTCACACACTTCTAATAGAAATGCAGCGATGGGAATTACAACTCAACTGACAGAGGAAGAGCCAAAAAAGTAGAACACAGCCCTGGTTTATAATAACAACTGCTGGACCACAACGTTTATTGTGTTCTCTTTATGATCGGATGGAGGATTTGGAATGGAATTAAAGAATGGAATTAAAGAAACACATCGGCAAATCGCAGGAAAGCACCGTTGTGTGCGGTGTGGGACTCCGACCGCAGCCAGGCCTTGCCAAGTCATCTGAAACAAATAAACCCCTGAAAGGAGGTGCAACACTGAGCAGCTCATCCACACACAGCCTTACCCTGAGCTCTTTCCTCCGCGCCGCGAGCTGGAGCAGCCGCAGGAGGTGGTGCTGCTCGGCAGGCTGCAGGTGGCCCATCAGTGCCAGCAGCTCGGGCAGGTGGCACGCCATGGGTCGTGGCTGCTTCTCGTACAGGGCGGGCAGCACACGCAGCAGCAGTGAGTTTCCTGCCAACAAAGCAGAGGAGAGCACGGTGTGTTACTGCACAGCAGTGCTGCGGAGCTGGGGAGAGGCCTGGACCGTTTGCATCCACCTGGAGGCAGCAGCTTTTAAGAGTCATAGGCACAAAACCCTGGAGGTGTGGAATTCAGTGGGGGAAACTGGACTGGGCCAAGGAGCCCGGGGCATGGTTGAAATAGAGCAAATCACTGCAGGTGTAACAATGAACATGTATAAAGTTATTTCCTATTCATTATAGTTTTTGTTCCCAATGCAATTCCGTGAGAGGGCTGCTGACGAGCTTTCAGATTTGGATCATACTCCATGGAGTCCCACACTCAACACTTGTGATTTAAATCAATTAAAAAAAAAAAATGAAAAGGCTAGAAAGCACGTAAAAGCTGTATTTCTCCTTCGCTGAGATTCAGACTTTCAAATTAAATAAGCAGCATATGGAAAGAATAATTGGTCATTAAGAGAGCTGAATGCGCGCGACAGTACGTTTGAACATAAATGGTTAAGGATGCCATTTCCAGGAATAGAAAGGAGCCAGAGAAAGTCAACGGCAGACAGACACAGATATGCAAAAGCCCTCTCTCACACATTTTCTTAAGATGTCTGTGCATAATTCAGTTTGAAGCCCGGGCTCATACCAAAATATATAACTTCACATGGCCGTACATGCCTGCCTCAATATATTTAAGTCTCACTCGAACAACATATGGAAAACATCTGTCTATTGCAATGTCGTATGGCTTCTTTTTGTACACTCTTGCGAGCCCTTAAATTCTCCTTGAATTTGCTTTCCAACAGGAACTAGCACTCTGGCCTGCTGCTTTTTCTCCCACTTAAACCCAAGCCCTGTAATTTTGCAAGAGAAGCAGGTCAGGTCCCAGGTGGCAGAAAGAGGACCTATGTGTCAAGCTTGACCACGCCACACTCGTGCCAGACAGGCGAAGAGCAGCCCAAGGCACTGCCTTGCAACACCACCCCTGAGCCAAGTAACTGAAATGCAGTTCATTGCGGGCTCCAAAAACATCCAGGCAGAGCCTTTCAGGAGTCCTCGGCCCTGGAAGCACCTCTGCACTGCTCAGCTGCTCTCTGCATCTGACCCCGAAGCATTAGTTCTGCTCCTAGAGCTGCTGGCTTCTCCCTGAGCCCCACGTCCAGTCCCACATCTGTCCCCAGGTCACGGGGAATTCCTGTCCTGTTCAGTCCCACGAATGGAGCACAAAGGCAGCTGCAGATGAAGGAGATGTGCTGACTGTTGCTCCAGGCAGGTCAGTGAGCAGCTCAGTTCTGGCCACTCCACCCATACCTTCGTGCCAATCTCTCCCCAGTGCTACAAGTTGGACTGCACAATAATGAAGGGGCACAAGTGTCACTGTTGTACCATGGGATCAATGCTTCTCAGTCACAGAGGTTATTCCAAAAGTGCCTCTTTACCTTGTATATTCAGCATAGATTTGATGGGGCTTTTTTGTTTTAACTAACCAGAAGAAGTAACCCAAACGACCCAGAAGTAACCAGCAAAGCACCAATTTGCCCTAAGGTCGAATTAAGGTTTTCTAGATTCTCATCTGAGTCTGAAATTGAATGATTTTGTAATCGAATACACTGAAAATTATTTTCTTCCCTAGGTTATTTTGTATTTACAGAACTAAGCCTTTCTGACACTTGCACGTGCTTAATTTCCACTGGAGGTTTTCTGTCCATGTAGAGCAGATCCCTAAAGCTCCAGTCACATTTCAGCAAAGGATGAAAATCCCCCACCCCTGGACAGGCAAAGTTCTCAACTGCAAAATCATGGAGGGAAATCACAACAGAGAAGAACAAGAAGTAGCACCTGAGATGTGCTATTGCCTGTGCCAGGACACCCCAGGTGGGAAGAAACCCTAAAACTCAGGTTAACTATTAACTAACCAGTGTAACTATCAGATGCATCAGAGGGGAAAAATAATTCAGCATGCCACAGTGTGGTGGATTGCAGCCACTTGTACTGAAATACTTGGTACTAAAGTGAATTGGGCAGCTCAGCTAGTCACCATACAACAAACATTAATGGGTTTGCAGCCACCAACCAGGATGAATGGAAGGCAGACTGTAGGCAATCCCATTGCTTTGGAACAGCATTTCAGTGACCTCACTGATCTGGAATTCCTTTTAATTGGATAACCTGTGTATACAAACCTGTAAACAACCCAAGCAGAAACCACAGTTCGTGCCTGCTCTTTGTATAACTCCAGAAGGGTCACGCAGCACGACCCCATCCTCCACATTTTCGTGCCTGTGTGTTTCTTGCCAGCTCCCAGCACACCCCGCCAGCTGCCATCCCTTCCCAGTTCCCACGTGAATCACCCACCACCCTTCTTCCTCCTCAGAGCTTGGCCATCAGAGGTGACACCCTGCCCATTCCCAAGCAGCTCTCTCTGTTCCATCTGCCTCACCTGGCTCAGCCTAAACGAAGAGCCTGAAATGTACTTCTGCTGCCTGAGATTGGAAAAACGTAATACTCAACTCCTTAATCATCTTCACTCCCTCTTCCTCCCCTACCACCATTATCCCCAGTGCTTTCCAGATCAGACTTTCTCAGGCATTCCAGGCAGACCACACACTGGGAATTACACAATTCCAGCACAAAGCAATGTACAGTTGGGGACATCCGATGGCTGAGCACTGCTGCCTGTAGGTCAGGTGGGGCAGAGGCACCGACAGCACAACACAGCCCTGTGGCACAGGGACACATTGCATGCACACAGCCAAGCTACCTGCACATACAAAGGTTGGATATTAGGAAAGATTTCTTCTCCAAAAGAATCACAGGCTGCACAGTGGGGTCACCATCCCTGGGGGTGTTCAGAACCATGGGGATGTGGTTCTGAGGGACATGGGCAGTGGGCAAGGTGGGGTGCGCTGGGGTTGGACTCGGTGATCTCAGAGGTCTTTTCCAACCATAATGATTCTATGAAAGGCTCTGCGTGCTGCCTCTGCTCTGCCCCATCCATGGCCCAGCCCTGCAGCACAGAGCTCATAGGAGAATGAGCTCCATAGCACTCGACAGGTATGGTATGGGCAGAGCAGCTCAGCAGCAGTTGGTCATAGGATCACAGAATGGCTCGGATTGGAAGGGACCTCAAAGATCATTTAGATCCAACGTTCCAAATTCAAGGGGCAACGGCTGAGACCACGTGCACCTCTGCTACTCCTCCCACAGCCACTTGTCCTAGTCCTGTGTCATCAGCTGTGGTGCTGGAGTAGGGTGAGCAAGCACTAAGGGAAGCACCATCCCCTCCTGGTCATTCTAACCAGAAAAGGGACACGGATTGCAGATGAGATGCAGTTCTGTTTGCTTTTGTATCCCGTTCTCTGAACATTTTGTGGCCAACACATAATTCGTACCATCAGAGCATGTTACCCTTAATCTCAAGTCTGGAGTAACCAAAGGCCCATTAAACTGATAAGCTCTCCAGTGCTTAAAAGCGAACACCACCAGCAACGGTAGGACTTGGCACCAGATTAACACCTAACCCAAGAGTCTCTCATTTTGTTTTTCTCCACGTTAACAAACACAATTCCAACCCTGCAGCTGCTAACCTGCAGGCTCCCGAAAGAAGAAACTAGATGGAACGCATTACCCACGTGGCTACAAAGCTGCTATTGATAATTTGGGCTAGAAAATTAAAAACCCAACAAGCTGCCTTTATGTTACCAGTTCTCCTTTACAGCTCAAACTACTAGCAGAGGAGAAGCTCTTAAAGAAAACAGCCCCAAAAGCCGCAGTATCCACGTTAAACCAGACACGTGCATCCAAAGCAGCTCCAGGTAGATGTGTTCTCCTTAGCAGCCCCCTCCGGAGCCGCAGCACGTACAGACTGCAGACGGAGTTTGCACAAAGAACACGGCTCAGCCCGAGTGATGCGGCTCAGGCAGCAATCCCTCGCCCCACTCCCACCCCATCGTGCTGTGCATTTCTGGCACTTTGCTCCAGGGGAAGCAGCAGCGTGCGGAGCAGCTCTCCCCGTCAGCCCCCCCTCCCACAGACCTGGGGGCTGACATTGAGCAAGCTGCACGCCCCCTGCTCCTCACCGCCAAAACCAACAACCAGAAGTGCTCCTATTACAGCGCTGGCACTCACAGCGCTCATTCATTCAAGCTGAGACGCTCGGAGCATTTATTAGGGGCTGCCCGTGGCTCCTCGCAGTCCCGTCCCCGCTGCAGCCCCACTCCGGCCCAGCCCCAGCCCGGCTATTCGCAGGGAGCAGCTGCAGGATGCTGCCTGGAGGAGCGCTTTCTTTGCTCACCCTGTTCTGTGTTTTCAGGGCTTCTGCTTCTGCACTGGATGAAGACGACGACTACGATCTCATGTATGTGAATCTGGATAACGAAATCGAAGGTCCGGTTCTGGGCGCTGAGGAATGTAAGTTGATATCACCTACATTTCTGTTGAGCGCAGCGCTGCGTTCTTTGTTGCTTAGCCCTCCTAACAACCACCAGCATTGTGTTAAGAGGAACCATGTGCTTGCAGCAGTAGTTATCGCAGACGGCCGTGCTCTGGTACTTGGATGGTGCACTGCAGACTCTGCTGTGCACTACTCTTCTGTTTCCCTGCAGCAGACGGCGGATGCCACTCAGTTTTAGAACTGCTGCACTGTTTTAGAGCTGCTTTGCCTCCTGTTTTAGTGCAGAAATAAGAGCAGGGGCAGGCTGAAGCCTTGCACAGAGGCAGATTTCGGTGAACACCCCTTCTGTTTAAACCTACATCCGTGTCTTGCCTTCCAGCTGCCTCATGTGACTGCCAGCGGGAGCACACGGAGTGGGACAAGCTCTTCATCATGCTGGAGAACTCACAGATGAAGGAGAACATGATGTTGCAGGCGCTGGAGGACGGGCTGAAGGCGGACGTGCAGGCACTCAGGGCAGAGCTGAGCCAGCTTGCTGCTGGCCTCACCAGCACCTTCAGCTCCGCGATGCAGCAGGTCACCTCCCATGCCCTGGCCCAGCTGGAGCAGGCACTGCAGAGGAACAGAGACCAACCTGAGGATGCCGAGCAGCTCTGTGAGTCCCAGCGGGGCAAGGTTCTGGAGCAGGTCCTGCTGCTGAGCCACAACGTGTCTGCCAGGCTGGGCCGGCTGGAGAGCTCCTGGTTGGGATGGGCCGAGGGGGAGACCCAAGAAACAGCTTTCCAGCTCCAGCAGGACAAGCTCGGCCCCAGCAGAGAGGACAACCTCCTCTTGAACACCTTATGGAAAGAGCTCCAGCAGACCAGAGCCGAACTGAAGGCATCGCAGAAGTGGGTCACCCAGCACCTACTGCCAGCAGGTGAGTGCAGCGTGGGGCGTTTCCAGGAGGGCTCTCTGGGGGCCTGAGCAGATGTCCTGTGAGTGCTTTCCTCCTCGCAGGGCTCCAAAGCAGCCTTACGGGCAGCCTGGAGGCCCTGAGCAGGCTGTAGGGCAGCAACTCAGTAGGTGCTCTTGAGAAAGCGGTTCTGAACTTCTCAAACGTGGGATCAAAGAAAGATTTAATCAGAACCCTCACTCATGGCAAAGCAGCCACCCAGCCACAAGCTCACCTCCAGCAGCTCTCCTGGATTCAAATGGTTGCCAAAAAGCAGCAAACATATTTCAAGCATACCTGCCCTTCTACCTCCCCAGCTAGTAACCCCTCCATGCACTCGCTGAGCTGTCCTGTCCCCCTGGAGCATGTTCCTGCTCCTTCCTCTCCCTCCTTCCCAGCTCAGAGGACACTGCAGATGGTCACAGACCAGCTGCTGCCACCCTGCTACCACTACGTTCACTTTTTTCCTTCTGAAATATCAGTGAGAAAGTGAGGTGCCCATAGAATGATGGGCTCACTGTTCAGATTTCCTTGGGGTCCCCCTGTGCTTTGTAACAGGATGCCCAGCAGCAGTGGTAAAACAGGGTATGGCAGAGCAGAGCCCCAGCTGTGGAAGGCATGGGTTCCAAGCAGAACTGAGGTCCAAAGCCAAGTGACTATGGCTGCTTATCTTCTCAGTGCTGCCACACTATTAATGACTACCTTTTCCCCACAAACAAAAGCTCCAGTAGATTAGACAATAAGAAGAAAAAATCCCACAAACCTACAGTTGCACGGTCCTCCCACACGTGTGCCAACAGGAAGGAGGAATGCAGTCCCACCAGCACTGCCAGTGCCCGCTTACAAGTGCTGCCACCTCTCACAAAGCTGTATTTTAATGAGGAATACAAATTTAGTTTTATAAACGCATTGCTTTCACCCTTCTATTTGCTGCAGCATTTTAGTAGATCTTGTGTCCTGGGAGCAGACCTTCAGCATATCCCTTTCCCCCATCCCAAGCACATGGACGCTGCCTTCCAAGTGGCATGAGCTCATTCCTTATCTCCATCCATAGTGCAGTCAGCCTTGCACCAGTTACTGCGTGCTGCAGGAGAGTCAAGTCTTGATCAGCATCAGAGACTCTGAATTTCCAGTGGCAAGGCTGAGGTATTTCCACTGGTTGCAACATGATTTGATAGAAAGCACTCTAACTTTTTATTTTAAAGTCATTTTTAAATTTTAAGCAACTCCAGCATCTCTCTCCCTGGAATTTCTTTTTCAAGGGAATTTTTTAGCAACTGACTTTAATTCCTCACAACTTGAACTGCTGCCAGACATCTCTTGAGGGATTTCCTAATCACACTTCTTGTTCTTCAGCAAGGCTGGATTTAATCTTGTTTACCCCTTGATAACAAAGCCAGAAAGCTTGCTAATTAAAAGCTGCTTCGCAGAAGTGTTCCTTTGCAGCATCTCAAAGAGCATCCCCAGCAGTTGCTTGCTGCCCCCCAGCTCTCTCAAAAAAGAGAAATCCAGAACCGTATGGGTTGGAAGGGACCTCTGGAGCCCCCAGCCCCCCCTCAGAGAACTGCTCCTGAGGAGGCAATGCAGGAAAGCAGATGATGTTCACATCATCTCCTCTGGAGATTGCACCTCCCTGGGCAGCCTGTCCAGGGCTCTGTCACCCTCATAGGAAAAAAGTTCTTATGTTCAGATGGAACCTCCCACATTCCAAAATCTGCCCAAAGCCTGAAGGAAGTGGTGTAAAATAACACAGCAGCACAGTCCTGAAGGACACAGAAAAGCCTTCTTTCACTAAAGCAGAAGTTTCCAAATGTTTAGACCTTCCAGATGCTCTAGCTAAAGAGGAAGAGAGCTGGCTTAATTGTGGGAGGGAACTGCTTTTTCCCTGTGTAACTTAGAATATCCACTTCTATATAAGGATGAGGGAAGCACGTAGGACACCAACGATATCTTGTGCTTAGTAATCATCAGGTACTTCTCTATGAAAGCTACTCTCAGGAAGCTTAATCTGGTTTCTATTACAACATATGGTTGATTGGTGATGGGAGAGGAACTGCCTTAACAAACATTCACATTCTCAGCTCTTAACCAGAGCACAGTTCCTGATGGCCCTGCAGGCAGGCTCAGAAGAGGGACTCCTTCTAAAAGAGCCGAAGCTCAGCATGTTTCTGCCAGCACTCCCTGCTCCTGCCCCAGTGCGTTGTGTTGCACAGGATGGATGTGCCCAACCCTGCTGCTCCAAAGCTGTCAGTGGTGTCCTGCCCTGCAGGATGCTTTGTAGCTGCTCCTGACACAGAGATCCAGCAGCTCCATACTGCTATCCCAGGAACACCACAGTATCTCAGACTACCAGAGCAGCAAACCCACCTGCTTACTGTAACACTGCTGTCCCCATCACATTACAATGAAAGAGGGCATGGAGGCTAAAAACAACCTCTGTGAGACAGAGCTGTTACTCCATGCACCTCTCACCACAGACAGAACTGCCCAATGTGAAGTGCTCGTCTCTCTAGGTGACCCACGCAGACTGCAGGGCTCCCCACGCAGAGGGAACGCTGGCCATCCTGCACCAGGACAGGCAGGCAGCTGAACCCAAGTACGATGTGTACAGGGCAGGAACGTGCTTCTGTGGAGAAGGGAAAGCTGAGCCCTGTTCAAGCAGCACGGCTAGCCCCTCTGCTCACTGCCATAAAAACTGCACACCAAATGAATCCATCAGACCTGACAGCTTCTCAAAGCATCCAGCAGATGGGTTTCTCCATCCCACAGGATGAGCTGAGCTCACAGCCCTCTGAGAAGCCCAAAGTGAGCCTGAGCTGAGGGTCACACCCATTCATGTACCACCAACTTCTACTTAATGTAATCTTCCTAATTCACTTTTTCAGGCTGCGAAACAGCAATTCTATTCCCAATGCGCTCCAGAAAGATCTTTGGGAGCGTTCATCCGACCGCCGAGATGATCCTCTCCTCCTTCACCATTTGTGTCTGGGTCAAAGCAACGGAGGCTTTGAACAAAACCATCATCGTCTCCTACGGAACGAAACTCAATCCCTATGAGATCCAGCTGTACCTCAGCCAGCAGTCTGCAGTGCTTGCTGTAGGCAGTGCCCAGCACAAGCTGGCTGCCAGGAACGTGGTTGCTCCTGGGAAGTGGATCCATCTCTGTGGCACCTGGAGCTCAGACAACGGGACCGCATCGCTGTGGGTGGATGGAGAGCTCGTGGCCGCCGCAGTGGGCATTGCTGATGCTCACATTGTTCCTGATGGAGGGATTCTGCAGATCGGCCAAGAGAAGAACGGCTGCTGCGTTGGAGGAGGGTTTGATGAAGCTTTGGCCTTCTCGGGAAAATTAACAGGGTTGAACCTGTGGGACAGAGTGCTCAGCACTGAGGAGATAGCAGCACAGGGTGGAGAGGATGCGTGCAGCTCCCGGGGCAACGTTGTGGGGTGGGGAGTCACGGAGGTTCTGCCGTACGGAGGAGCTCAGTATGTTTCTTAAACCCTGGTAAAGCAGTTTCTGAAGCAGAGCACATTTCGTTAAGAGCAGAACACCAGGAACAGAGTGGAAGGAGCCCATGTCTCTCCAGCTCCCAAGGCAGATTAGCACCACAGATGTACACAGTGAGATGCTGCAGGGGTGGGATTTGATCTCCACCTGCTGTCGTGGCAAAACACTGAAGAAGCTCCATCCAGACTTGACATTGGATAAGCCATCCCTGAGGTCAGGTGACCATCATCTCTCTAATTTACACCAAAATCCAAGTGTCACTGCGGGCACTGCAGAGCTGCCCCAGGCTCCTGTGGTTTCTACCCACCCCGGCTGTGCCGAGCAGGGGCTGTGCACCTCCCAGCCTTCCCCGGCCATTGCTGCTGGTGAGCTGATCAGGGGAGGCCCATCAGCCAAGAAGCACGTCGTTTATTAAGTGTCATTAGTAATCTGTAGGCTACAATAGAACTAGCTTCTTGTTTAAAGCATTTTTTAATGCCACGGATTGACCCAACATATAGGAGTAATACTCACCACCATAACCTGATGTTACGTTTCAAGAAAGCGCAGCTGTATTATATTGTAAATTGACTTTGTCATAATTTTATTGAAATTATTTTTGTAAAGTCGTTTTTGTAAATAAAGATACTTGACTAAACTAAGGTTTTCCGTGGTTCTCATCAACAGAAACTCTAAATAAATAGAAAGGAGGGCTGAAAGCCAAGCAGCAGCTGCCTGCTCCTCCTCGAGCCCCGCGCGATTCCTCGCTGCGTGCTGAAGCCTCTGAACACATCATCTCAGACAACCTCTTACCCAAAGCCACTCTTATTTCTGCTGGAAACTGCATGCCCTTCTGCTCTATTCACATTTCCCTGCTTCCCACCCTCTACAGATACCCTAACACTGCACTCTGGGATGTTTCTGGACATTTGTTGTCACACTCATTGCTGAATATAGCGCTGCTAGCAAACCTTTCCTTCCAGAAGCAGTAAGAAATAAAAGTGATGATGCTGCCATTTCCACTTCACTATGGCATTCAGGGGGGGCTGTGCTTTGTGGCTAGAGCTTCATGTTCTGCTTCAACATTCCAGTAATGCTGTACAATTAAGGCAAAAAATAAGTGCTCAGCGTGTTGCAATTTCCACCACAATAAGAGTGTATCTAACTGCTCAGCAATGAAGGTCCTTACAAAATAATGTCTGTAAATAACCTGACTTAGGGAATAGCGAAAGGTTACCTCTGTTCATCTGCTGTCAGCCAGGAAACGTGTCTTCAGAGGAACACTCAAGTTCCCAGCATTGTGCAAGCACAGAAACACTCTCAAACCCTCCTCCCATACGCTGCCCTCCAATAAGTGAAAACAAATGTCCCTGAGATGTAGCAGAACAAGCAAAATCCTCACAGATTACCCAAAGTGGTTCCTGGCTGCTTTTCTTGCCATTCCTCATACCTGGGATGCTTTGGCTTTTAGGAAGCCTTTTGCTATCTCCACACCAGTCTGGCTGATTACCAAAGACAACCCAGTCCCATCATTCCCACTGACTCAGCTGGAATGCTTTCCAACTGCTCTTGCTTCGCAGCCTCTGTGGACCAGCACAGCCTCCCATCATCCAGCAGCCCCACGCCAGCAGTCACCTCCATCAGCACCCATCCCTTCCCTCCCCAGCTGAGCTGTGTCTGTCTGTAACAGTCCCTTTGCTTGTTTGGAAAACACAAAATAAACAGTAGTTGTGAGAGCATTTTGAGTGCATTACCAGAGCTCCCCAGAAGACGGGACAGAGTGCCCTCCTGCAATCTGCAGTTCCCTCTCTGATGTCCACAGCAACATCTGCTGGTGGAATATCACATATGCAGGAAGACCAGCCAGAGTGAAGCCATCGGCTGTGGGTGTTTCTCACTCTTCTCCTGAATTTATGACCACTCCATGTTTCTATTCACCCCCAGTGGTAACACACAACATAAGCACTTACATACTAATGCCACAAGTCCTAAAAGAACGATCACTGCTGACCCACAGTGCCACAGGGATATCCTGCTCTTGGACTGGTCAGTTCATATTGTCCCACAGCTCATACTTATTTATCACATTTGTCCTTAAACAAATGGCACTTACTGTCATTACCTGTGCTTAAAAAAACAAACAGCAACTTTTCTACTGCAGCAGCACAGTATTGCAGCTGTGAAACTGACGTTAGCCAAATTGGGATTCCTTCTTTAGAGGTCTGAATATTTTTGGTTTCTTTTTAAACCACATAAGTAAAATTTAAAGAGTTTAGCAGCAGAACCATCTGAAGCTACTGATGCAGGCAAGACTGCAGCATCACCACAAAGCTTTTATACCTGACATCTGACACAGGATGGGATCCGTTTCATCCTCATTTCTGTTTTGGAGTACTGCCAGTGACACTAATAGAAAGGATAAGAGCCCGGTAACTACATCCTCCTATCACTGCTCGTTATTTGCAGTCCATTAGTACAGAGCACTAACAGCTACAGATAGATTTCCTGCCTTGTGGGTCACCCCATCTACAACGCATCTCCTGTAGTCCAAAAGGTTCATTGAGTTCACATCTTCTCGAGAGGTGTTCCTTGGCATATTCTGTTAATTTAGGTTGTGCCCAACATACTTAATCACACATTTATGAGCGTTTGAGTGTTTCAGACATACACGTCTCAAACTGATGCACAAAGTGCCTGTTTGCATGTGGGCCTAACAAAACCCAGCTGAGCCAGCAGTGTGCACGCTGCAGGATGGACTCTGAGTTCATACCTTGAAGGACACTTTTGACAATGGCATCTGTGTGATCAGCCAGCAGCTCTGCTTCAGCGATGGCAGCCAGCGAGAGGTAACTCGACATGTTTCTGCATAGCTCCTTATTGCCCCTCTGGAGGAATTTCACTGCCACTGGGACAGCCAAGGCCATCACTGGAGGGCGGTTGTAATTCTGTAAAAACATGAAGAAGCCCTGAAAAATAAGCAGCTGAAATGAAGTAAGACGTTTCCTGCTGAGCAGAATCGAATAATAAAAATCAGAACAACGAAGGGGGACAGAAAAAGCAAAACAACGGGTCAAGAAAGCTTATGTTTCGGTGACAGCACTGACAGCAGGCTTCAAAGAACCAGCAAGGAAGGAAATTTAAAACTGCTACAGCAGGAGATGTTCACACACATTTCTGCATTTTGCAAGAAGAGGAGAAATCATGACAGTTAGCACACTACTCACACACCAAGTGCTGCAGCATTTCAACCAGCATATTTTGTGTTCAGTGCCATCAGAGAAGACAGCAGAGGCCACTTCCACCACAACACAAAGCAAACAGGAGTGCAGGTATCCCCTGTATTTGGCCCAGCAGTGGTGCTCCTTTCTGAGCTTCTCATCTGTTGGTGTGTTTTTAGGACCTTACATCAAGGCATGGATATGGAGGCTGTGTGGTGACAGCCCACAGCCCTACAGCACCAGTGATCACACTCCTTTCAAACCACATTCCTGTGAAATGCTTGGGAAGTCAGTGAAAACAGAAAAGCCCGTTTTTGAAGGGCAGGGGAGAGGTGAGAAATAACCAATGAACTCGGAAATCCAAAGCATAGCTGTCAAATGGGGAAGAGCACACATAAGCAGGTGCACTGGCAGGTTTGCTCATCAATTTTCCTCTGATAATTAAGACTCCCTTAAATTCCAACCAATTTCTCTGAACACCAGGGTCAGCGAGGACTGTTCTTACACGTGGCTCTGAAGAAAGCCATCTTCTGTCCTCACGGTGGCAAGATGGAGGTTGGCCTCTTCTCCCATGCAATTAGTGATAGGTTGAGAGGGAATGGCCTCAAGTCACACCAGGGGAGGGCCAGGTTGGATATTAGGAAAAATTTCATCTCCCAAGGAATGGTCAGGCACTAGCACAAGCTGCACAAGGAGGGGTGGGGTCACTGTCCTGGGGGGCAAGAAATGTGTAGATGTTCTGAGGACTGTGGTTTGGTGGGGAAATACTGGTGGCAAGTGGACTGTTGGACTGGATGATCTTAGATGGAGGTCTTCTCCAGCCTTAATGATTTTATGGAAATGGCACCAAGCTTTAACAATCCCAGGGCTACCTTCACAGACACCTGGGTTTTGAGATTAGAGCGTGGAAGGATTTTCTGCAGCTATGTATGCACAGACTGCACATGTCTATTGCCCGTTGAGTTCCTGTACATAACCACCCTTGAAACAAGCAAGTCACGCTTGTTTACGTGCAGTCGAGGGCCTACATCCTTTCTGAGACCTCCTTAATCAGTGCTTTTCTCTCATCTTCCTTCACTTTCAAACATCCCTTTGAAACCAGAACACAGCATTTTTGAAAAGAATCCCACAATATGATTATACTTAATTAGCATCTGAAGTCACAGGCAACCACTGCTCCCCAGATGTTCCAGAAAGCAACAAAATAGTGAACAACAAAGGTAGGTAGACCAGACTGAATGCATGCACATTCTGGAGTAGCACTGAAAAACTGTATTTAAACTCAAGAAAAAACAACAACTCTGTTGTACATGTAGCCAACTCTACCTCTGTGAGTGGGATCTGCCCTGGCCATTAGCCTCAGCAGAGCAGGACTGACCCTAATTAAGGCTACAGCTTGCTGCTTAACAAGCACAGACATGTCAGTTTAAGTGACTACAAGGGACTACTACAGCCCCTTTCCACCAGCCCCTATGTAAGGAGGGGCTGCAGCAACTCCTGGCATTGAGGCAGCTTGTTGTGGCAACTGCTGTATGACCAAAAGGTGCATTTCAATGAAAAAAAAGCCCTCAAAATGAATGGATCTTTAGGCAGCAGCATGTTTAAGTCCACACAATGCCTTGTTACATTTTGGATGAGAGGTAGTGAGTCGGAGCCAAATTCTGCCTCCAAGTTACACACTAGGACTGCGTGCGGAAAGAATGAGAAGATAAGGCTCAGCCCTCTGATGAGTGTTTAAAAAGATCCAAAAGTTCTGAAGAATGGGATTATTTTCTTTCCTGTAATAAAGATAAAATGCTTAGATAAGAAAAGGTTTTAATTCCGACAGAAGAAAGGTTTCATTTGTTCCATTATAAATATCAGGGCACGACAGCACACTAAGGAAATTGTCTAGGTGACAATGAAAAACAGATTTTAATAATATGATATAGTGCTGTTTGCAAACCTAGGGGACCTCCCTGCTGCTAATATCAACAGAAACATGCTGTGAGATTCAACCCAGCTGTCAGATATTCATTACAACTTCAACTAACCCTCACGTACTACATTAAAAACTCAGTTCATGCCTGCCTTTGTGTTTTTCTTTTATGCAAAGGAACTTGCTGATAGCAGCTCTGTTTCTGAGAGCAGTAAATGCTTTTATAACTTTCTCATCTCATTTCTGTGAACTCCTTTCTCAAAGCAATCTGTAACAGAGCAATCCCTAAAACATTTGGATAAGGGCACGTGGCTGCCGACAGTGAGGACAAGCCATTGCAAGCTTCAGGATGGATTTTAAAGTACTACAAAGACAAGATATGTCTCCAGTCTGGAAAGTTTAAGCTGTGCTATAGCTTGATGTGTGTAAACCCAGTTACTTGATGCTGTTTTTTTTTCCTAAAGCCCACGGCAGTGCACTCTGAAGCAATTGTTTCTCCAAATGATAGTCCTGTGGCTCCCCCTGTAACTCTTGCATGTAATGCAAATAGTTAGAATTAATGAAGCATTAAGAACAGTGAGATCTGGTACTAAGTAGGTGCAACATTTCTGAAGATGAGGAAGCTGCAGACAGTTTTGATTTGCTGCAGACAGTTTTGATTCACTGCAATGAATATCCCATACATATAATAACATATATTAGAATTTGGGGTTTTAAAGCAATGCAGCTACTCTCATGCACCCTCAGAAAACACGAAGCACAGCTGCTTTTTAGGAGATGAAGCTGAATAACTGAGGAATGCACGACACTCCCTTGCTTTCAGCTTGTTCTCACCTGCAGGATGCAGCTCATGATATCAGATGCAATTTTGGCGTGTGGTGTGTCCTCGTCCTTGCCAGAAGGTTTCAGATTGTGCTCCAGACACGACTCCCAGAGAGCCACCAGGGCCTTCCCGTGCTTCTCTATGGACTCTGTCTCCCTGATGGCAGTGGTGATGCGAGTGATGCAGATTTCCACTACGGCCTGGTCATTGTCATTAGTTTGGTAGTCCTGGTTCAAATAGAGAGATATGAGCCAAGCACATCTGTGAGCAGATCCCACAGCACTAACCAGAAGGCATGAAGGTTTTGGGACTGCCCACTGCTCGCTTGCTTCCACCTTTGCAATGGATGCTTATCTTGACTGAACACAAAGCAGCCATCTCATAGTTGGTAATTGCTGTTCCAAGTGCTAGTGTTCATTACTGCTAAGATACAGATTAAGCTATCACATGATTATAGGTTGGCCTTCTTGTCAAGAGATTGAGCTACATGCCTTATAGCCACTTGCGTGGGACTTTCCTCCCATAAACATCCTAAAATCTCAATCCAAAGCAGTTATATCCACACAGTTGCATAAATGCTGGGTCTGAGTATTTCCCATGATGCTGAGTCCCTGATGTAAGCACAGTTAGTTTCAATTAGTATTAACATATATGAATAAGAAAAATAAACTTTATCACAAAACTCTGTGGTCCCCTGTAATTACTGGGGCACATCCCACACAGCTATGGAATGGCACCACTTGGCAACTTGAAAGGCTGCTGGGGAGAGTGATACCCTGGCACACCATCACCATTCCTCAGTCTGACTCTGCTCTGAAAACTAAAAAAGATGAAAGGTGGACCAACACCATGCCAGAAAAGTGCAGTTGTTGGAACATGACTGTGTTGCTTGCAGAACATCTGAGCACTCAGAAACTTTCCCTTCCTCCCACAGGCTGGCACATACCCCAGCCAGAAGAGCATTTGAGGGGTTTGAGGGTCTGGCTCAAGTCTCCCATAAAATATCATCAAGGGACAGATGGGCTAATCATTAAACTGGATGTAACTTGTCCTGTAACCAGACAGGAGTTAAAGTCAAAACACAAGGATGAGGAGGTGGCATGAGGATAAGAAGCAAGGTACTGGGCTCCAGCAATGGCAGTGTCCTGCCATCCTTCAGTAGATCACCAAAATCTGTGTAACCACACACTACTCCACAATGGAGCCAGCAGAGCACTGGTGTAACCAGTGTCCTGGCAGCAGCCTCCCAGCCTGGAGCTTGCTCCACATAAAGGAAAGAAAACAGGACGTTTATCTTCTTTTTGCTTGTTGTTCTTGAGTTTAAAACCTTAAATTGCACATGTTCCCATATTTAAGACCTTGTTTATACAAGGCATTTAATCTCACGAATTACAGGACAGCGTTTCACTTACAGCAGATGAACTAATTATTCTTATTTGTTCAAGAGCTTCAGAGAGGCTTCCTTCAATCTCAGCATCATCCAAGGAGAAAAGATCCCCCGCACGTGAAAGGTCCCTTTGTGCCAAAACCAGCCCAAAGAGATGGTGCATGGCGGCACCCACTGCCACTCAGCCAGGCCTCTGCGCACACCATGTGCTCGAAGGAGTTAGATGAGGGCAGAATGGAAACAATCCTGTTGATCAGCCATCCATTCAACACGAAGAATAACTCCGCAGCATATTTCACGACTTACTTCCTTAGCCACAGCCTAAAAGGGGGAGAAAAACAAAAAGGAAGAAGTCACAAAAGCATACTCACTACCATGCAGTTTAGCAAAGATTTTCACACGGTACGTGTGAGCAGCATGCAGGATCCCCTGACCTAGGGATGTCCTTAAGCACCCACCGTGAACTGTGTTGCTGAAGGACTTTTGCACTCAAACACTAACTAGCTAAACAACACAACTTTTATTAAACAAAAACAACAACAACAACAACAAAAAGTTAGTCCTTTCAATGCATAACACCAGGAAAAAGAAAAAAATAAAAGGTGACCAGACTAACTGGAAAGGAGCATCAACCTCCTTCCTGCAGTCAGCAGGAGAGCTGGAGCAGGTGTGTGGGGCCGCTTGGTTTTCTGGGTTTGTGTGCCCTGACTGAAGAAATACCTGATTAATAAGATCAAGATAATGACTCCTGTTCAGAAAAACAGTCACTTTTGATGTCAAAACGATCCCTGCACTCTTTCCAGCTCATGTAAAACAAACACTTGGCTGAGCTGAAGCTACGGACATCTCCTTGGCTGGGGAATGCACAGAAGCCAAGCCAAGCAGGGCCAGGCTCAGCAGGGGCTCATGAAGGACAACAGTCCCACACTTGTGTCCCAGAACTGTGATTAAAGCTTCCATAGAGGGGATGTTTGACTTAATTACAGGAGAGGTTTGTTGATTTTCCTGCCATTTCAGAAGTGTTGTTTGTTATTCCAGGACTGCCAGGTCTTGCCTCATGCAGATGGGACCCTCTGCTTACTTACCTTCAAAGCAAGTCTTCATGGCCAACCTCAGCCTCAACCTTTGGCAAAGCTGCACACAAGGAAGGGACAGAGCCCCCCTGTGCCCAAAACATCCTGCTTGGACATTGCAAAGGCAGGTGCAAATCTCTGCACACACAGAATATCTGTCCTCAAGTCTTTCAAGAGACTGCACAACAGCCCTACTGGTGGGAATGGGACGAGGGCAGTCCCTCAGCTCCTGACTGCACTGCATTTCTCCTATCCTTTCCCACCAACACCATGCAATCTTTTGAGTAAGCACAACAACTTTTTTCCTCCACATTCCTGAACCTTCACTACGACAAAAGCAACAACACACTTCCCCAGCACAACTAACAGTCTGTGTTTAAGCTTTAGAGAAGACCCCATCAGCTGTGGGTGACTTCCTAACCCTCAGGAGCTGCACTGCTCACCTGTGCTCACCCCAAACATGCTGTGCCCAATGCTCACCTTGACCTCCTTCTCATGGAAATGCATCATGCTGACCACTTCCTGGCACACAAATGACCATCCTCACTTCTAGTTTATTATTTATGATATAATCCTAGGCTGGAGGGGGCTTTGACCAACCTAGTCTAATGGGAAGTGTTCTTGTCAATAGCAGAAGAGTTGAAACTAGATGATCTTTAAGGTCCCTTTCAACCCAAATCATTCTATGATTCATTCTATAGAACACACACCAACAAACATCTCCCACGCCAATAACATTTTCTCTGTAACAAAGTGCATGGAGATTAAGTGTCATTCAGAGGCTGTTATTTGCTGCTTTGTGAACCAAAATCTCTTTCTGATTTGAAGTAAACGTTTCTAAGTACAAAGCACTTACACACACAGGCGTGTATGTAACAATCTGCCCTCTGCCAGAACACAAGACCTGCAGGACACTAAGTGAAGGGCTGCCAATGCTAAGTCAGGATATTGAGGTAGACATATACTAAATACAATAGTAGCATAACTCCAGGATTTCAGTTGATTTGAAATGTTACGAGGTGGAAAAATTATTGCTAAAGCTGTATCCATCTGCTTTTCTGCACCTGGCTTAATGACACAGTCTGTTTCCAATGGGCAGAATTTCCCAAATAGGTTCAGAGAAGGGGGTGGGGCTAATATAGACAAATATTAGCTGAAGTACCATACAAGAGGAAAGGGAATCTTAGGAAGAGTAGGCTATTCATCATCTGGAGAGACTGACAAAGAGTCTGGACAAGCAGGATGAATTGGGAAATCAAACAGGACCTGCTTTTCCACTCAGGTTTGCATTACATGGACCAGTTACAGGTGCATGTAGAACGAGCAGGCAGCTCTCAGCACACACAGTCATCAGCTGGGCAACACCAAACTTGAGAACACGCACTAGAACACAAACACGGAGCCAAAAAGGCAACAATTCCCTCTTTCTTCACTTATTCACAAAGAATATTTCTTCAGTTTGAAGATAACAAGTGATCCTCCAGGCATGCTTCCACACTGCTTGCATGGTGGGTTCATGGCCAGGCTCCTCTCACCTGGGTTCTTTGCCCAAGTTGACAAACTGAGGACTGCATTGCAGCATACTTGATTGGATATAATTATTGAGATAGAGTACAGGAGTTAAGAATACTCTATTTTATGCTATTTGTAAGGGGAAAAAAAAAGAAGTGAAATGTCAAATAAGCAGTAAGACTAATTCGAAATATGAAAGAAGCCTCCAGAAATAATGCATTGAAGCAGTCCCTATTTCAATAGAATAGACACAACTCTGCATTTCTAAGTCAGCAGCCACTGAGCTAAAGGAGGCTGTGCCAGCACAGAAGAGATTGGGCCCATCAAACTCATACTCAGCAGTTCTCAACTTGAAAAAAAAATGTCAAAAAGCTATAAACTTTTTTTAAAAAGTATTATTATTATTATTTTTTTACCTGTTCACAACTCCACAATGACATCCCCAATGATGTTTACAGGTGCAAAGTTTGCATTCTTCAAAACAAAGCCTATTTGCTTTGCTGTCCTGCGACCTCAGGCAGCATCCAAGGGCACAAGTGGCAAGCCAGGGAATCCTGCAGCGGGCAGTGAACCCGAAGCTGTTAATTGCAGTGCCAGGAGTAAGGCATCTCAGGAATGCAGACTAAAGCAGCCTACAAGTTAGCAGCGGCCACGTCAGGTGACTGCAGGCACCTAAAGGCAGGGAGGCCTTATCTTTGAATGAAACGCTCTGTTTCTGGGACAAAATACAAAGCCTATTCCACTTGAGTACAGTTGTTTTTAAATAGAGAAAACAGAACTCTCTGTGTTAGTGGAAAGCTATCCTTCCCTGGGAAGGAGGCAAAAAAAAAACCCTCAGTAAGCTCACACTGTTTGTTCACTTGTTCTTTTCCTCTGCTGTGGAGGAGATTTTCTGTCCAAAGGAAAAATGCTGTCATTCTGTTACACTTCCCATGAATATAAAAGAGGGTCTGAAGCTTACTTTGGTTTCTAATGCTACGTTCAGAAGTTGCACAACAAAACCTGCACTATTAAAATTCAGGAACGAAGACCCACTGAAACCTCCCTCTGAGCTGCAGCACTGAAACACCGCCTTGGCCTTCTGCAAATGCTACCTTACCCTTCTGCTGCTGCAGAAGAGGAGTTAGACACACAACACATCTTGCAAGGTGTTCTGTTGTTCTGCTCAGGTTTTAAGAAAGGGGACAGTTGGACAATTAAACTCGGAGCACATTTTGTGAGGTGCCTCATCAGCTTGACTTCCCATCACCTACCAGCATCTTGTTCAGACAGGACAGACGCCTCTGCCTGTCAGGGCAGCATCTGAGCAGACACCACAAACTTCACCAGGAGGAAACAGGCCAAAGGTGTTGCCAAAGTACCCGACCCTCTCAGGGATCCCCATCAGCACGGTGTCTGCAGGGTTAAATACAGTGGGGATCTGCACCTTTGTGTGGTCAGAACGTGACTTTGGCTCTTGTAACAGACTTCAGGTCATTGTTCTGCAAAAGGAGGGACTCAGCTCACAACGAAGGGCATTCCCACTGGTTCAGGGTGCACTCCCACATCAGAAGGAAAACTTTTTCTACACCAAGATTCCCTTTTCATGACAACTGAGTGTTCCTGGGACCTTGAAGCTGCTCCCCACCAAGGTGAGCCTGGTAACCTGCTGGAGGCACAGCATTCTTACCTTATCAGAAGCAGTCAGAATAAAAGCTAGCTTGACAGGTTCAGAGCTTGAAGCAATTGAATTGGTCTGTTTGCAAAATAATTCACTCAGTAATAGAAGATTAACAATAAAAATTCCACATGAAAGGACATTTGGACCTAAGGGCATCTGAGAGCCAACTGAACACTAAGCAAAAAACCTGAGCCTTGCAGATTTATCGGGAGCTCTGGTTCTGCAGAAAGACATTAGAAGGACAAAATATAACACAACAGTGCTATCTCACTGAAAACAAGATGGCAAGAATAGTGCTGTGATACTGTTGATTCACTGTCCTCTAAGCAACATATAGACAAGAGGAAGGTGCTCTCAGGATTCTCCTGGAAGGAAGGGACATCTATCACCATGCTGGCCCATAGTGACTCCTGGCACATCACAACTCAATGCTTCCTCTAGTCTATCCATTAAAAATAAATAAATACATCAGTAGAATTGCTGTTCTTACCTCACAGCTGTGTTGTCATGCTCTACACACCGGATGGTACAAAGTGCTTGGGATGCCTTGGATGAAAGATGCAAAATCAAAACAGCATCAGTTACTCAGTGCCTTTTCAGCACTGTGTGAAGACAGTAAAACATATACAGTCTTTCTCCTGGTGGTAACATGAAGCATATCTCACTGGGTTTAGTATTTAGGACATGGTCTCGTTAAAGAAAATAAATAAGAAGCAAAACCCAAACTCCACACAAATAGGACCGCAGCACTACTAAACTCTGTGGGAATGTGTGATGTTATTCACATGCTCAGATGGAACAAAGAGAGGTTTCCATTTCCATTCTCCCCAGGGGTGGGGACAAATGTTTTCAACAACTGCATATTTCATTTTATTTTGCTTCTCTGTGAACAGAAGGAAGACTGCAATCCCCGTCAAAGCAGACTTCCATTCTGTGTGTACAACAGCATCCCCTTCTCTTGAAACTTTTCTCCCCCACCTCACTTCTAATTCCACAGAACTTTTGTTCTGCATGTCTCAGTTGCAGAATCACTATTTTGGTAACTGCTGAATATCTCCTTCCCCACGTGCATCTGTGTTGGAAAAAAACAAGAAAGCCTGGATACATTTCCTGGTAATTTTTGTCCTGAAACATTCCCAAGAATATTCACATTCATAATTTATGGACAGAATATTGCAAGATATTTTGGACAACCCCTCTCCCTGGCACGCTACACTAATAGTTCAATTCATTTTTGTGTTTGAAGCACATTTAACTTCCTAAAATAGAGCACTCTTCCTAAACTTTTAAATCAAGTTCTCACATTTTTTTCAGCGCAAGAGAAGGATTAAAGATTATTTTGAAAGAGCATCATTTTCACACAGGGTGAATAGACTGCTGCAGTTCCCATGGGGTTGGCTGCATACATTTAAACTCTTCCCATAAGACCACCATTGTTTGCTGGAAGCCCCTCTTGGTTTTTGCTGCCATCACAGGTTTCCACACTTCATGTCGCCTGGAAATCCCGCGGAGGCTGAGCTGTGCCAGATGACGAAACAAGGAATCACAAAGTCTACTAATTAGGAGATGCTTAATATTTATTTCCTGCCTTGCTGCAGCCTGGGGAGCTGTGAGTCGTCCCAGACACCCAGCTCCCACCTATCCCACTGATAACCTATGCACCATGGAGACAATTTTCTTCAGTTCTCACTGTGTGCGTATATATGTATAAACAAAACCAAAGGGTTATATTTGAGCACTGCATCAGAACACACTAATGTGATAAGTAGCACTCCTAAAGTCACTAAGACAAATTTCTGAGAATTTCAACTATAAGAAGCTCCATTAGAGCATGATGCTAAAATAAATGACTGCTAATATGATAATCAGTAATATCTGAATTGCTTCATGTAACAAATGCTAACGTACACATCACCACAGCAATGCTGCCAGCAGGTCACTGCTTCCAAGTATTTCTCACTAAGATTTCAGACATATGACCAACATGCAGGGCTGTAGCAGTGCTACAAAAAAAGAACTTGTTATAAAGATGTACACTACATATAAACATGCACTTCTGCCTGAAGAGCACAAGAGAAAAGCAGGATAGAGCACCTGGGGGAGGCAGCAGCTCAGGACTCTCGGTATTTCCTTCTGGAATTGAAAACAGAACCAGGGCAAAGAAGGGATTCTCAGTCCCTGTCCTTTAAGGTCTCCTGCAACAGCAGTCATCAAACAGCCAGCACATGTCCTAAGCTTCCTTCCAAGTACAGAACAATCCACCCTGGTTTCTCATCAGTGCATGAATTCACAGGGCCAACACCTTTCCCCATCTACATCTGCAAAGCTCCCCAGTGCGAGGCAATACCCGAGGCAGAATGCCTTCTGAGAAGGAGGAGGAAAGTAAAATGAGTTTAAAGCCCAGGATGAAACACTGGAGGACTAACACACATACCCTGGTACCCCCCAACACACAGGCACTGCTTTTTCCTCTCTCTAGGAAACTCTAAGCTCCTTTACAATGCGTTTCTCATGAACGCTATTGCAATGCAGTTACACAGACAATAACCACAGCTTTGCACTCACAGGAACCCAGAAACAGCCACGCTATTAAACACCACATTTCATAAACTCTCAAACACCTCTTCCATTATTTAATATTTGGATGTGCTGCTCAACTTCTTTCCACGCAGCAATTTATTCATTATTGAAAATGTTTCACGAACGCATATTTAAGTTAGCTACTCATACCTCTCAGAAGAGAAACCTCGGAAAAACATTAATAATTGAAGGCAAATTGTCGGTCTTTAGAGAAATTCTGATAAAATCCATTAGAGCTGTCAGTCCCCCTTCCATCCCCCGGTCTCTGGTATGTGAGGCTGCTGGCGCGGGTGCAGCCTTGTCAACCCAACCGTACAGTCTATTCAGTTACCCTGGAGTTGTCATGTGGAATCAAGCAAACAAATATCTTCTCTCCGTTTTCCCCAAGTCCACAACTCAAAAACAGATCAGAACGAATTCCTCCCAAAGCTTAACTGCGGCAGCAGCTTGAGTGAAAACGCTCGGAGCTCGATATGGAATTTGAATTAGTTAAAAGGATTTATCAACAGCCAGTGGTTACATTCAGTTAATTAATAACCTGCTTAAAAGCTACGAGGAAATTGCAGAAGTTAATGGAAGTTATGGGGCCTCCTGTCAGAAGTCAGCGGGAAGGTTGGCTTCGTTCGGTGTGTGTGGAGGAACACCAGCCCAGAGACAGTTCAGGAATGAGAAGGGTGCCTGGTTGGAAAAGTGTTCCTTCAGGTGGCATTGGGTGCAACATGCCAACCCCCAGCACTTCAGACAAAGCCATTCATGTGAAAGCAGTGCCCAGGACCTGCTCGAGCACCTCTATGGCTTGCCAGCTGCACTGGAGGAACCACATCTAAATCATTCCAGAAGCATTTTGTGTTCAAGCAAACGTGCTTCCCTTCCACATTAAGCATATCAGTATAGTCTTCCCCTTAACCTTCTCTTGATAAGTAAATTTCAGACTCGTAACAAATCAGCAGTAACTAGAACCTACCCTACACACAGGGCTCTTTGGGGCCTTGGCAGCACCAGCATGGGGTGATGACCTCCCCTGGCAGAACACAGGGGCAAACCCACAGTGGGGTGTCCCAGTGCTGACAGTTTTATGTAATAACAGCCAAAGCAATAAGAAATGAGCCAACTCTGAACAGCAAAGGGTAAAGTTAGGTGCTCTCATACCATTCTTCTTAGAGCTTTTGTCCCTTTGCAGCACAGCGAGGATTTAGAAATCTTATTTTGAAGAATTCTGTTCCATAGAAGATGTATTCTGACATATGAGTCCTCAATGTTATGAGTCAATGTGCTCAGAATAGCTTTTTTTTCTCCTTTCGCTCCTGATTGTTCCAGCATTATCTCTACAACCAAATCAAAAATTAATGGTGGGTGAACACATACTTTTAACGATGCTATGAGATTATTTATAAGAGCATGCTTGTGCTTTCTCCAGATCTTCCTTCTAACCTAGTGTGCACATGAAGAACAGTTTGCTCCTCTCCCTCCCCAACGAGGCCATGCAAGAGCTGCAAGTGGAACATAAACATTCACTCTGAAAATTGTCTTCTAAACATGAGATATTAAAATCGTTCCAAAAAGCAGCACGTCCTAGCTCTAGGCCTAAAAGAGCGTAAAAAAGGACCTTGGATCTTACTTCACAGAGACTTGACTTGAATCAGCTGAAGTGTGAACTGGCACAGGCTGCACAGAGAGGTGGTGGAGTCTCCTTCTCTGGAGACATCCCAGATCCACTAGGACACCTACATGTGCAACCTGGGCTGGGAGTTGCTTTGCTGGGGGTTGGACTCGATGATTTCTAGAGGTCCCTTCCAACCCCTACAGATCTGTGATTCTGTAATTAATGGGTAGATTCCTTCATTCACTGCAAACCCACTTATAACTTCTCATAGCAACCAAAGTAATATTTCCCCCCCAGTGCTGACCAATCTTCTCCAGTTTTCATTCAGAAAGAGAACAGAAGCACGAGCTGGTTTTGTGCTTGCTCAAACTGCAGCCTCAGCTAATGGTAGCCCCAGGAAGACTTATGTGAAAAGGATGAGGTTGATTGTCTTCTCAGACAAGACATTCTCTTAATGTCCTGAGCTGTGCAGGAGCGAGGGGTGCTGCACAGAATGCATCTTCCTCTGGAGTGAGTGTTCTCTCTGCAGGCGGAGAGAAAACCAGCAAAGACAGCAGGCTGGGGAATACAAGGCAGAGTAAAGATCAAGTGTGAGAGACCCAAATGAGCTTTGAAAAGAAGACTGATGGTGTTACTGTGGGGAAAGACAGAGTGACATTGCACTTCCCCAGCTAGGAGCTTTGATCCCTTCCAATCTGTCTATTCACTGCAGGGCTTTGCCACGCTAGCCTCACCCTTCACAACCCTGACATATTCACACCTTAATTCTTCTGCTTTTCCACTGATGGGCTCATTACTATACACCATTACCACCACCAAGACATGGAAACTTTTGCAGGATGGCACGGGACGGAATATACCAGGACTCCTGACCCAAGCCACCCACTGCAGTCCTCTTGAAAATCCCTTGATTCCCCTCTTGCTGTTTATAAAACAAACGCAACCCACTACACAAAGAGCACAAATTGCCACTGAAACGACATATGCTTGGAAAGACAAACAAAATTAGAGACAGTAAAGAGCATTCGAGCAACCCACGACTCCAAAGTGTTTAATGCACATATTAAAAAATATACTGCAATAAAGCAAAAACTTTTCATGCACATTTCACCATCTGGAAAAGGAGGACTGAGTTTATGAAAAGAGTTCTTCCCATCGTAGAAAAGACTTGCATTTAACCTTCATAATAGCTGAGATTAATTTGTGTTCTTCTTGAACAAAGCCCTGACAATAATGTATTTTGTTAGACTTCTTTAAATAAACTTCTTGTTAGGAAAGAAAGATGCTATTGTTCTCTCTCTGACTAATTGGTGAAGAGAAACAGAATATTCCATATTCATTGAATTTAGCCTAAATGAGTCATGCTATCTTCTACCCAGACAAAGCAGTTTAATTTTAATAACGACAATGCTGACAGCTACAATACTGTTCTCACAGAAGTTTGCTTGTAAATAATTAACAATTGTTGTATAATGACAGTGGGTTTTTTGATAGCTCTATTAATTTCACAGTCAAGCTGGAGTCTCTTTAATTCAGAGTACTCATAAAAATCCATGTACATCAGCAAACTGCTAACATAAAGGCCAATGGAAAAAACAGGTTTATGTCGCCGCACATGTCTCGATGCTAGAAATCCATTCTATGCCAAAGTCAGCCACAGAAAGCCAAGGAGAATAATATAGCATTCACAGATCAGACCCTGAAAGAGTGTACATCCTTGACTAACTACTGCCAGGCACTGAAGGTAGAGAGGAACGGCAAGCTGACACAACCTGCTGTGCTGCAGGGCCTGGTGGTGGCACAGTCAGAGGGCAGGCAGCCCAGGCCGACTCACGGTGCCTCAGAGCAATGCTTTCAGCGGGCACTTTCAGCCACTGCAGATGTTTCTAAGCAAGGTGCTGACCAGCTTCCCCTTCATCCACTCGGATCTTTGCAATCCAGCAAGGTTCCTCTGATTCTGATGAGAACAGTGGGGGTACCAACACTTTGAGGACCATGAAAACATTTCGCTTTCAAGCAAATTCTTTGCCTGTAACGTGGCACCTAGTCCTCTAACTCACAGCTGCTTTTTCTCCCACAGATATTTGTCTAAGAACTATAGAAGCAGACTCAACGCATCCTCTGCCCTAATTCGATAAATCCTATTTGACTTTTTTCCCCTTCAGAAATCCCAGTGCTCCTCTGAGGAGGAAATATTTCTCCCCAGGAGTAAGAGCCTCTAAAGAGCACACTGAAGTTAACTAAGCAACTCTCACTCTTATTAAAAGGTTTTATATCTTTCATTCCCCAGCAGGTATTTCCTCAAGTTTCCGTCTGCCTATTTGCTGTCCCAGATAAAGGAGTGAATAACGATGCAGGCATTTATGAAGTAATCTTTGGTGTAAGCTGGACTGGCTCGCAAAAAGTATTTCTGGGCCGTGCATCGACTCGCTGCAGCCCAACAATCAGAGCACAAAATTATGCCACCAAAATTATGCACACCAAAATGGAACATTCAGGATTGTTAACTCTCTTGCCCAATAGAAAAAGGTAGGCATCCACCTAGTATTGCTACCAAATTCCATATTAAGGCTATGCTTTTAACTACTCTAATTACCTCTTGTGCACTATGGATTGTTCACACTCCAGTTACTGACAAAGCAACCCTGTCTGATGCTTTTAAAGGACTTGTTTATTTCTGAAGGCCAAACCCAGGGTTTCAGACAAAGTCAAAGCTCCTGTTGATATTAAAGCAGGTTTTCCCCAAATAAGGATTAAGAACTGTAGGATCTGACCCTTCATCTCAGAGGAACCAGGCTCTTCCTCAGCACTGTCCTGTTCATTGGTGGGTCCATGGGCAGCCGTCAGCTGGCAGCCCCACCTTCTGCCAACCCAGAGCCCATCTGACAGCTCCTCAGCAGCCTCCATGCTGTGATGAGCACACTGCAGACACACCATCTATTTTTGCACACATGCATACGTGCATTCACACCCCCCACGTTCACATTTTGCTTGTCAGTTACTGTATTTTCATTACCTGCCTGCATCATTTTCCAGTCAAACTGCATCTTTTACTTCAGGCATCTATTTACACTCCCATTGTTTCCCACGCACAGGGCTTTCTTGATTGAGCTGCACAGTTTATAAACTGTGTTAATTGAGCCACATAACTCCACTGCTGAGTTTTATATAGTGCACCAAGCAGTACAAGGAGTGCTGGAGCAGTGCCACTGCAGTAACAAGCTCTGCAAGCTGAGGAGTCCTTCAACAGCTCTGCTGTATTTTTTCACTTCTGCATTCCCATATATTTTCCACGCTTTCCTACCTGAATAGTTGGAAATCCACAGTTGGCTTAAACAAAGGTCTTTCCAAGGGTAGCAAAGCAAATGAATTAAAACACTGATGATGACCCAAGCAGCTTTCATGCTCTGTCCCTGGGTGAAGAAATCAGGAAAACTTACCTAAGGAGAGCAAAAGCAGCTGCTCCCACTGAGAAGAAACTGCAAGGACTGCTTCAATAGGCACTCATACTTTGTTTCTGGTTGAGAGCCAGAAGCCTTTAAAAGAGTCCTAGTAGCAGGTAGGAAAGGTATTAGTGATAAGAAACCAGGAGGACGTGCTGTCCTCAGCTGCCCTGAGTTAAGAGCTCACGATCAGGGCATGCCTGCTGCAGAGACACGGTGCCTAAAACCAAGGATGGATCTGCACCTGCACAGCATCCAGGCATCTCCAGCCCTCATTCAGTCCATGTGCTAACAGTGATTCAAACACCTGCCTGTGAAGCTGATAGCTAATCTGTACCACAGAGGTACATTTAAAATTAATAAAGGCATTTATGCTAAGCTTTGAGAAAGAAACACAGCACGCCCTGATGCAATGAGCTCCCACCTTTCCCGTGAGCAGGTCCTCCTCTTGGCCATGGGTAGATGCCTCAGGAAGAGTCAGTATTTAAAAACTACTGAAACATCTGGTGGGGATGTTATGCCTCAGAAGCTTACCACTGCTAATTCTATACCTCACAGATGAACACAGTGCTTTGAAAAGCAGAAACATATGGAGCAGTGCTTCCACCAGGAGCTGCAGTGTCACTAACAGCATCAGAGCTAAGCAATCACAGTTGTTTTGTAGCTTAAGGAAACCAGTCAACAATAACCTCACAGGAGAGGTAATTTAAATTAATTAATACCAGCACTAGTATGCCTATGTGAATTGCTTTCCAGAATGTAATTTTGTTAGCTAGACTTGCAGGAGAAAGCCTCTGTATGGAGTGAGCATGGTACCATGTAAATGCAGGATTGGAAAGGCCTCAAGAGGTGAGGTAACCAACCTCATTATGTTGAGCAAGAGCCACCAGGTCTAGGCACACCCAATGTTTTCTGCTCTGTTCTTGCTTCCCTATGAGAAATGCTTCAACACCTCATCATCAGGAACTACCTGGTAGCCAAACACTCCTTCCAATTCCATTACAAACAGACAACAGATTGCTGCTTTGTTGCAAGGCCTGACTTGCTTCGTGATTTCTGCTCTCTCAAATGTCCCTGGTGCAGCAAGTATCTCGTGCAGCGTCTCAGCAGCCTCAGCTTTTCCTGCCCCTCTTCCTGAAGCTCTGGACTCTCTCTTTTCTTGTACAGATGCATTGAAAGTTCATTTCTACATCTCATCAACAGAAGAACTTTGTAAAATCTTCCTGAATGTCTTCAAATCTTTGATGAAGTTCATTAGAATGACTTCACTTTAAAAATCACAAAATCTACTTCAAATGTACAGCCTTGCAGTACCTTTACTCACACCAGGCTGTACCCCCAGAAAGGGTTAATGTCACACTCATATACAGAACAAGGTCTTCATTTTAATGGCAAGGCAACAAAGAAATTCACTTAATGACAAGTTCCTGGAGTAATGTATTATTCATTCTGTTATGTGACAGTAGAACAAAACTGTATCCATAAATATGTAATGTTGTACATATCTTTTCAGAGTAGTTTACATTTATGGCATAATTGGCTGTCTGTCAGCACACTGTCCTCTCTATTTGCTTTTTCACTGCTCAGGTCCCTCGAGGTGTGCTAGCACCCTCAGGACCTGGCACAAGCCATTCCCAGGTGTTTGATCCTCACAGTGTTGGAAGGAGCACTTGTGGGATATTTTACCCTCTCAGGCCACCTCTGCAGTCACTGCCCTTGTATGGTCCAGGCTCACACCCAGCTCTGGGGTACGTGCTCTGCGGGTTCCTTGCATGGAGAAGGCTTTCCCCAGGCTTCAGGGAGGTGGCACCAAGCCTGAGCCGTGCTGCTCCCTGTGCCCTCTCTTGAAGCCAGCTGCAGGCTGAGGAGCATGAAGGAGGGACGTGGTCAGCGGGTGGGGTAGGCGTTGGACTTGGTGATCTTAGAGATCTTTTCCAGCCTTGATGATTCCGTGAAGCTGAAGCAGACCCTGACCAGCCCACCCTGTCATAACCGATGCCACGTGGGTATCTCGGCCAAAATTGTTCTGAGGTGTTGCAACAACATCCGTCTCTTCCCTACGTTTGTGTCCTGCTGGAGACATGTACAAACCTGCATGCCTTCAGCAGCAGATGATCCTCATGGACACAAATGGGAGTTCCTCGGTGCCAGGAGAGCGCTGCTCAGCTGCCAAAGCCAACACGGAGCCATGGCTTGAGCAGCAATTAAACCAGAACAATGCAGGCACCGAGCTCCACTTTAATATCTTCCCAACTCTGTGTTAATTAGCCAGACTGCAGTAACTACAGAAAAAATGAGCCTACGTGAGAATAGAAGTAAAATTGTATTAAAAATTCAGTAAATTATACAGCTTTGCTTCCTATCAAAATATTTTAAAATATTCATGCTTGAAAGTACATATCCCGTGAAGACCCTAGGATTGTTCATTAGATTGCTTCCTTTCTTGGATCCTTAATTGCTGCTACCAATGAAGCAAAAGGGCAGTGCTGGCAGCACCAGCAGGTCCAGAGGGCACTGCAGAGATATTCCTGTTTAAATACGGTTTTACAGGTACTTCGGAGTAGAAAGGATGACATGAAAAAGTTTTTCTTCCCTTGACAGAGCCTTGTTCTTGGATGCTTGTATGGAAACTGCTGAATCACAGCCTGAACCACTGATTGGTCACCTGAGGTGAGCATCGAGTCAGCCATGGGGGCACAGGTGGAGGGGATAACACCTGTGTGATTGGAAGGGGGGGAGCCTGGCTCCACCTCTCCCCAAACCCCATTTAAGGGCTGACCACCACCAGGGAAGGATCTCTTCTTGGAGTTTCCTCCTACGTGGAGTCTGCTGTGAGCCTCTTTCATCTGAAAGGTGAGCCATTTTCCTTTTGTATTATTTGTGCACCATCTGTATTGACCTATCCAAATATACCATCTTCTATACTATATTTGAGAATCATCTCTAAGATCATTCATGTTACAGTGCTGTATCTATTAGGATTACAAATGTCATTATTTATTTAATCTATGCTTAGATTATCCTATGCTTAGAGCTTTCCATAGGAAATCTTGGTCAGAAGTTCAACTGGACACAGTCTGAGCACCAAAAGCCCAGATTTTAGAATTCAGTGGGATATACAGGCCCAACAGTCTGTGCCCAGAAGGGGCAACTGGCTGGCTGTGCTCTGCTGCCATTGCTGGTTGACTGGATTACCCCACAATTCCATAGGGTGGGATGGATCCTATGGGCAGGAAGGGATTCTGGGAGAGCGGCGGGAGGGTTGCACTTTTTGTACCTGTGGGAAGGATGGGCTCCTATATGTAGGCTGGATTCTGTGGGCAGGATGGAATCCAATGGGCAGGATGAGATCCTATGGGTAGGATGGATTCTGGGATCCCATAGGCAGGATGGAATCCTGTGGACAGGACAGATCCTACATGCAGGATGCAGTATGAAGGGTCAGAGTTCAGGCAATGCTGCCAGGTCTGCAGGTAGCACTTCCAACTGTTCAACGTCGGCTCCCTCCGTTTTCTAGAGTCCCAGGGGCTCAGCACAGGGGAGCGGCCACGCGGCCTTTAAGCAACCGCTGCAAGAGCCGTGGGCACGCGTGGGCCTTTCCCACCTTTAACAGCTCCGCGAGCGCGGCCCCGCGCCGCCAGCAGGGGGCGCTCCGCTCCCATCGCTGCGGGCGGAGGGCGGAGCGGGGCGGGCGGGGCGCGGGGTCTCGGCGCGCTGCCGGGCGGACGGCGGGGTCCGGTGCGGGAGCATCCGTCCCTCCTTCTCCGCAGGGTTTGGGCCGTTGGAGGAGCAGCAGCAGCCCAGGGCAGGTCGGTGTGTGCCGCGCTCCTCCCGGGGTTGGGCTGCCCCGGCTCGGAGCTTCCGTGGGGGATCCGTCCGTGGCTTCAGCCCTCGGGAGGCGGCGGTCGCGGTGGGAGAGCGGCGGGAGGGTTCGTGCTGGGGAGCGCACACGGGGGCTCTGACATAGCCCTGGGCTCCGTGGTGGTTTCTTTTCCCCCTCCTCCAGAGATAACGAAGCTGCGAGGCCGGGCTGGACGGGGCTCTGCACGGACCTATGGCGGAGGGCTTGGAGCTGCGTGATCCTAAAGGTCCCGACTGAGCGAGCATCCCACCGGGTTCCGGCCTCTGTGCCTCCTTGCACTGTGGGGCCGTGCTTAACAAAAGGGATTTCACTTCTCACACTCACACTTTAGGGCAGCAGCCTAGGGGTGGAGTTGCAGGCAAAGGGTCATTAAGGCCTGCAGTTATTGCAGAAACGTAACTCAGCTTTTGATATTATTTTCCTTTCTCGTCAACTTGAAGGAGGGAAGCATCGTGCCGGTGTGGTTCTGTTTGCAGGCACAAAGCGTTTCACGCGACAGAAGTAAGTGAAGTGAAGGGTGGTTGCCCTGTTTTAAAGGCTGAGGAAGAAGTGAAGTGTGTGGGAGGAGGTCCAGCACGAGCACCGTGCTACTTTTGCACTGTGAGCATAGACATGCAGTGTGTCAGTGCCACACAATGGGTATCTCCTGGTCTGGTGCACCCAGTCCAGATGTGAAGCTGACTGGAGCTGCCAACAATGCTGACCACTTTGCCTTTTCCCTTCCCAGCAGTGGCAGGAGGAATTCAGGTTTGTGGCAGACACGTTGAGGTGACAGCATCCAGTTGTTCTAACCATGGTTGGGATTCTTGGTTTGGGTGATAGGGCTCTTACCGGGTCACAGTGTTGCTCTGAGGTTTTAAAAACAAAAACAAAGTGGTTGGTATTGAAGCTAGAAATGTAGTTACAAGGAGTGCTCATCTGGGGAGCACCGTGGCCTGTGTGACTCCCAGCTCCCACCACGTGTGAAACTGCTTGGTTTTCTGTGATAGCTGCAGGGTTTTGGAGCAGAGTGTAGCAGGAGTTCAGGTGGCTGAGGCTGACTCAGACTCATTACCCCACAGTCCATGTTAGAGTTTTTATGTGCACAAATCAGGCTAGAGTGAGGGTACTCAGGCGTAGTTTTAAATACCACGTTCAACCTTGTGGGTTTGTTTGCTTGTTTGTTTTCTGACTCATATATTTTGGATATCTTGAAATGGTGAAATGGGCATTTGGGATGAAGTTGAGGTGCAGTGGTATCTGAAACTTCATAAACTTTATGGTTTGTGCCACAGTGCTTACGAATGGGTGAAATTGATAGCGTAAAGCCTGCCTGGTAGCAGGTATGTTTTGGTGCTTCTCCCTTCCTAGTGGCTGGTGATAGGCTGTTCCACTGCAGAGTGCCAGAGTGGGAAGCTTACCTGCAGTGCTGCTCACGGATATGTTTTAACTTTAAGAGTCATTTGCTAAGATGGCTATGAGGTCTAGTGACTTCGCCAGCATGAGCAGAATATAACTAACAGATGAATTCTCAGTGTGTGAAAACGTGTTTGCTTTTATTGTCTGTGTGGTTTAGGTCCCATGATGACAGTTCTCTTGAGAGGCAGCCAGCTTCTACAGAGAACTTGTTCCAGCACAGAGTGCTGCAGGCACCTGAAATCTGAAAAGAGAAGGAAAAAAGCCAGTTTCTCACTGTCTAACTGAGTGAGTCCTTTCATTTTCTCGTTGGTGTAGGTTTTATGAGGAGGTGGGTTTGGGCTGGGAATACCCTATATTTTCTTTGTGGATATTCACAGGCTTGCCCAATTTCCTCTGAAGTATTAAATAATGTCAACTGTTTTATGATGTATTGAATCCCTAATGAGTCTGATGGGCTGCCTAGATTCAGGCAGACATAAGAGCTCATCTGCAAGCCAAGCAAGAAGTGATTTCTCTTTTTGTAAGGTTAGCTGGAAGTGAATTACGTAGATATTAACAGCACGTTTGTGTTTTCTAAGTGTGAGTAGGATGTTTGTTAAGGAAAGCATCACTTCTTCACTGGCGGAAGGCTGAACATGCAAATCAGGGTTTTGGTTTTAAATGCAAATCAATTGTTTGGTTTACTTTACCCTGTGGCAGTTCTCTGGGCCCTGAGTGTAGCTGGTAGTCCCTGCCTAATGTGGGCTCAGGCTAAAATGCTGAAGTGGTGTAAATCTAGAGTGTTACAAATAGTTGTCAAGGATTAATGAATGTGACGGACCACAAAGTAGTTTTTCTTTCTTGGAAGTCTGACTTCCTTTCTGTAAGCAATAAATAAGAGCAAGCATCTCACGGTTAACGTCTTATTCACACTGGCTGTATTTATTTCTTTGAATTTGGCAGGTTTGTTTATGAGATTGGGAAGAGCTGTGATATCCAGCACCCGTCTGCATGCAGAGGTTTTTCACAGCAGATATTCAGCATTGGTAAACGGATTTGCGGATTTGCATGGGGTAAAAACGGAGGCAGAATAAACTTCTGAAACTGAATCTCAGTCCAGAAATGATGGCTTCCCAGCTGTATACATATGCTTTCAATATCACCCCAGTAGAGAATAGGAGACTGTGTATAAATGGAACACCATGGATTTGGCATCTTCTAGAAGAATGTGTCGAGAATGCGTGGGAGTACTGGAGTGTTGTCATAGGACTGATTTCCATTGTCTGTTTTCTGTTTGCTGCACTACCGTAAGTTTAAAGTCTTTGGCAGTCTTCAGATTGAAACATGAGTAATCTTGCCTGAAGCCTTTTTCACAAGCTGCCTTTTTTTTTTTTTAAGTTTATCTTGGATATGTTTCTCTATCTGCATAATACAGATATAATATGCCAGTGAAGCATGTTGTTCATGTTTAGAACAATATTTGGTGGTTGACAAATGAGCTTGATGTACTGTTCTGTTGTACTGACTTGACACTAATCTCTCTCACTTAGAGAAAATGAGAATAAATCACCTCTTCTCTCTTATCTTCCCCACCCTGAGATGTGTGCACACAGCATGCTTCTGCAGAAACTGGCTCACTGTGTATGTGAACCACATGCCATGTCATTGGTGCTGTTGAGCTGGCTCCTGACAGTGAAATTTGGACAAAGACAAAGTCAGAAACGGCACACGAGTTAGTGCTTTAGTAGTGCAAAATCAATTGCTGTTGGGAAGACTGGCACTGGGTTCAGATTTCCAATGTGTAGGTAGGAGATGGCAAACGAAAAGTGGAAATGCTGCTAGCAGGTGAAAATGCCCAAAACAGAATGAGATTGACTCCAAAGTCTGTCCCCATAACAAGAATATAATTTTCTGAACTAATAAAAGGGTGATGGAGATCAAGCAAAATAAGAACACTCTCAGTAAGCTGTTGAGCTTTTGAAATATTACTTGAAAGGAAGCTTTACATTCAAACTGTCACGTTAGTGAGTATGTAATTCATCAAGACGTGCCTAATGGATTCAAATTTGGGATTGCTTCATAGCTCCCATTGTGAATTTGAAGAACATTTCTTCAGTTTGGAGGCTGAAGTGTAGTTGTCAACTCTCACAGAAGCTTTGTTCCTCCTTAACCCTTCTGTTAAAAGTTTTCCCTATTTCAGGATTTCAAAGGCTGGTATTTATAGCAGATGAACATGAAGTGATGAAGGCATAGTTTTGGTGCTTACACTATGATGTTTCACTGCAGAAGACAAACACACAACACACACAGAAGGAGAAGCCCACTCAAGCAGTAATGAGGTGGTGATTTCAGCCTTTCATTGTGTCAGAGTAAGACACGGTCAGTGGTAGTAATGCTGAGTTCCCCTTCGAAGTGTCTGTGGGTGTTGCTGGGATGGGTCTCTTGTGGTTATAGCTTTATTCTTCCTTTACTCTGATTTTGAAAAATGTATATTTGAACCTGTCGAATGTTTTTGGCTAATGATGTTTTACAATTCTGGAATTTGTGCCAGGCAAATTTACGTTGCCTGTCGGAATGGGAAGGTGGACCAGGCACTGTCTTTGGGCTTCCTGCTGTGTTGGATAGCTGGAGATCTCACAAATCTTACAGGCTGCTATTTAACAAATCAACTGCCAATTCAGGTAATCTGTCAAGATTTCTACTTTTTGATGTATCCTCTTTGTAGAATGTCTCTTTAAACTCCAGGATAACGTGATAATGCACAGTGAAATAGATACCAGGAATGAAATAGTTCAGCATTCTGCTCACTGATCTACTGTCCATGAAACAGGTCAGATGTTTCTCAGATGTTTACTTTGATACCATTATGTGTTGCAGGGACCATTTCACTCTCACGGTTAGCATTATGAGAGACTTACTGGGATGCATTCAGTAAAGAATGAAGTGGTGAACTCTCAGTTAGCTTGCCTTCAAAGTAAGCTTGCAGAGCAGATAGGAAGTTGTGCTGTTCAGCTTGTGGTGGATTAAGCTGTCGTGCTGCAACTGGTCTTAAAATTTCATTTTGTCTGTTTATTTTTAGTATAAGTGTTTAGTAACAAAAGCACCACTTCAGTGGAGCTGCTAACCCCTTACAAATTCAAAAAGACAGTTTTTTTTCAATGAGGGGAGGGCTTCTCTGGAGGAAGCAGTAGTTGTCAGTGTTGGTTATTTGTGTCTGAAGGTTTCTTATGTGCAGCTCTTAAAGAAAAAGATGTGTGTGTCACTCTCCCTATGGAAGTTTTCCCAAGCTGGAGGTGGATGCAAGAGTGGATAGACATATCTTCTCTTTTACAGCTTCGTGTGCAGCTCTGTCTGTTCCATCTCCCTCATTGTCGAGGGGGAAGAGAGGCTGTCAGTTCTGACTCCTTGAGGCAGGAGGCACTAAGATGGAGAGGTTCTAGCGAGCTGGGAAACTGGATAGAACAGTCTGCAGTGTCAGGGCAGGAAGAGCTTTATCAGTCTGCCCAGGTAGCAGTTGGTGCAGTGCGTCCTGGAAAACAACCTTGTTGTTCCTCTGAATGGTTTTTTTCTTATTTTGACTGTGGCTTTGGACTTGTGCACATTATTATTAAGAAGCACAGCTTAGTTCAGAGGATATTTTGTAATTTGGTATGCTGAACAAGCAAATATATCTTCTCTTTCAGACTCTCACTGCTGTCTCTTACGTTAACATGGATATAATTTTGATTTCACAATTTGTCTACTACAGGCTGAAGAATCAGAAAATGATGAAATGTAAGGTTTTTTAACAATTAAAACATTCTCCATAAGGCAGCTTCTTCACCTTGATATTTTCTATGATGTTTAAATAGAGTACACAGATTCTAACTGGAGTTGTTGGACCCTTTCCTTCCAATCTTCTCAGTCTTCTGTGAAAATTCTATTCTTCTACCTTTCTCCACTTTTACCCACATAATATCCATCAATATTTTCTGTGTAGTACATATTACCACATGTATTGTCGTATGTATTACCCACATAATATCCATCAATATTTTCTGTGTAGTACAGTTGATTTACATAGACAGAAAATGAAGCTGGAACTGTATTGGTTCTTATTGAGGCTGGTTCCATATTGTGACTTGCTCCATGTCTACTTAAAGCTATCTAAATATACATATAAGTTGAAATTAAGTGTTCTTTTTTGTGTGCTTCAGTCAGTTTCCTCTGTGTTGATTAAAACAGGATTTCATTTGCTTATTTCGTCAAACACCTTGATGTCTTTGTGTGTTCTGTTTCAATGCATACGATTTAAAAATAGTCCAGAGGAATTAAATTGCTTGAGTTGTTTTGTAATTCTTGGCAGTAGATGTATTGTTCAGCATACTGGACTAGAGAAATGGAAGGCAGAAAGCTCTGTGCACATTGCATGCAATCAAAACCAGTAACTTGTCAATCTTAAAAAATCAAAGGAAACCCATGCTGTAGTGGAGGTAACAAAAAGCTGAAGTAAAACAGATGCATACCTGGTACACTAAATAGGATTAATCAGATTCGTTCAATATGGTACTGATAATAAACCTGAGGATAGGTCAGTGCTGAAGATGTTTCCTTCCTACTGCCTACCCTTGTAAACAAGCACAGGATTTTGTGTGTTAATAACTGCCTCTGCCAACTTCAGCTCAACTCTGCATGGCTGGAATGGAAAGAACACTGTGAATAAAGCTATAGAAGAGGACTTTTAATACCCAGTTCTAGAGCTGTTGCTGTAGACAAGGTGGTCAGTTTTGCAAGGTGATCAGTACCCAAACACAGACTGTGAAACCACAGTACTAATTCCTGTCTCTAATACAGGTGGCATGTGTTCAGGGCAGGCTTTCTGATGCCATGCAGTCTTTTGTGTCACTGGTGACAGTGACAGTAGGAGCAGTGCCTGCTGAAGGAGTGCTCCTGCACTGCTCCCTCAGTGGTGTGGTGAGCAGAGCTGGGGACAGAGCCTGAGGGAGGTGGGCTCCTGAGGCTGCTGAGGAGAAGTTAACTGAAATTAGACCTTCAGATTTACATGTTTGTGTTGCGGATGAAAAGTAACCTTAAAAGGAGGCATAATTTTCCAGCTCGTTTGTTTGTTATTCTAGGCAGCAAAAGCCTGAAGAATTTCTGTATAACCTGGATCTTGATGTGTATAACCCTGTGCATTGTTTTACCCTGCCAGCTGTTAATAAGAAACCACGACCAGAGTTCAGCGATGGCAAGGAGTAATGTAAGTACTTACCTGCTTCCATTCCTAGAAATGAAACTAACAGTCTCACGTGTGCCTTGAGAAGACTGTGTGCTCTGAGCTTTCAGGAAATTTGGGTGACGTTTTTAACAATGCTTCAGGAATCATAGAAATCCACATAGTGCCACATTTAAGTATATACCATACATTCCAAAATAAATAAGCTACAAAACAGCTTCTTTTAGCAGCTCCCTGTTTTTCGGGCTTATTCTGTCCCTTGGGTTATTAGGATGTGCTGCTTTGTGAAATGACACGTATATGTGTTGTCTTTCTGCCTGTGGTAGCTACTGCAGACATCCATGTAGAGCCTATGTAGTGAAAAGTGCAATCAATAAGTGGAAAATTACAATTGTACCTGCTGCTGCTGTCACTTCACCAGGAAAGTTCACAGGCTGTCGTAGCAATTTGATGGCCTTCGTATTAATACCAGTAAAATAATTGTAATCCTGCAACGTTGCCCAGCAGGGAAGCAGCTTATTTTCAAAATACAGCTAAGAGTGAGAAAACTAACAATTTAGTGGCCCTAGCTACAGTTTTTAGTTTTGGCTTGAATTATTGTGCCCAGGCTTTTTTAGCAGAAGAGCTGGATTGATATGAGTGTTGTATCCTGAAGCCTGGTGCCAGTTTTGATCTCAGGCACAGCTATGACGCAGCACTGTGCATTGTTGTGAGATAAAGATTAAACATTTTCTCGCCCTTTTTTGGTCATTTGAAGAGCAGCCCTGAGCTGCTTTGAAAGTTCTGTCCAAAAAAACAGCCAGTGGGCTCTCAGTTTAAGTCTGTGAAATGCTTGAAAACATTCTTGCCAAAATACATGTACCTTTATTTTTCAGATCTCTCTCGATATGATTGAAATGTCAGGCTTCGTTTGTGGCTATATATCTTGTGTGTTTTACTTGGGAAGTAGATTTCCTCAGCTGTATAAAAATGTAAGTCTGCTTTTGGCTGAGTATACTTGCATGTTATACAAAATGCTCTCCGTTGCTTGAGATTTTGGATTCTTCCTGCAGAGAGCCCTCGAAGTGTGAAATCCTCCTTGGCTTTTCTGGCAGTCTAAAATGTTAAAGGTTTTCTTCTCCCTTTCAAAAGAGGATGGTGAGAATTTTAGGAAAGTGATGGTCTTCAATCAGTAGAGGGTACGGATTGGGCAGGAAAGAGAAAAGTCCAACTGTAAACCTATCAGGTGTGGAAGCAGAAACATGCTTTGCGTGATTGTTTTCATGAGCAACTGATACCTCCTTTTTTTTTTTCCTCCAAATGATTCTACTTTAGGTAACCAATGACAGGATCAAAAATTAAAATCATAGGATGAATAGTTTAAAGCTTTAACCCTCTGAAGAAGTCATTACTGACTTTTTAAAATATGCCAACATTAAAAAAGAAAATAAAGAGGCTATAGAAGAAGAAATCCTGAAGGTTTTACATCATCAAATTTATATGGATCTTTTAGTTGATTATGAAAAGGTTCTGTTCACTTCCAAGCTTATTCCCATTCCCCATTTCCTTAGCCTTTTTTCATTCCAGCTGGAATACGAGGCAGTTTTCAAAGGGCTGTACTGTGCACACTGATAGAGCAACAGATTTCCTAAAAACTAAACATCATTTGGAAGCAGATTATCCTTGCTGCTTTGCACCTATGTAAAAACTATGTTAAGCACAGCGGCTTCTAAGAGCTGTAACAATTTCTGTTGCTTTCAGTGATAATGCTGAAAATACAAAGCTGAGGGGATTCAGTGCCCAGGAAAAGGTGGAGAAGAATGTCTGAAAAATCTTTCACTGTGTGATGGTACAGAGTGCCAGAATTGTATAGAAACATTTACTGTGATGTATCTTAAAACGCGCTTTCTGTAATCACTTCCTTGCTTTCAGTTTCAGAGGAAGTCAACAGAAGGCAGCTCTTACCTGCTGTTTGCATCAGCCATGCTGGGGAACTGTACATATGGCCTCAGCCTTGTCTTAAAGATGCCTGCTGCTGGATCTTTCCGGACCTTCTACTTTTTACACCATCTTCCGTGGCTCCTCGGGAGCTTTGGAGTTTTGTTACTAGATGTTTTTGTATCCTTTTCCTGTTAGAGCCAGAGTTTGTCAGGTCATTGTTAATATTTACTGATAATATTAAGTTCACATAAAATATGTACATTAAAGCTACACTGTGGAGGTTAAGTGCTATCTTTTAGCATCTTTGTACATAGCTCTGTTAACTCCAAGTGTGAAATGGGATGGAATGAAGAGTAATTTCAAGACCATACCATGCTAAAGGACGTTGTGTTAATCTGTTCCACATTCAAAGGAAGTTCTTTACCAGATTTACCTGAAGCAGTTGAAGAGGTTAGGATTCCCAGGCATCGGTGATGTCCTTCTGATTAAAGTAATTTCATAAGCCACTCCAATTAGCCTAACGATGGGACAGGTGACCCTTTGGGTGGACTCTGAAGTCATACTGTCATTCAGAACAGCCATCTGTGCCTTCTGCATCTGCAGCCATGATGGTTTAAGTGGGCAGTTTAGTAAAACATACTTGTGAGACTGAATGGTGGTTGGCAGCCTGTTTTAAGATAACTTTTTAGTTTTACCTGTAGGGATGATACAGACTGTGGGGATTCAGGGCTGCTTGTTGGCCCACGTGGCTGCTTTGAGTGCTGAGGACTTTTGTTCCATAAATGAAGTAGTTGCTTTTTTTCTCCCTCCCTACACCCAGATGGAAACTTAAAACTGCCAGTATTTATTTACAAAAAAAAAATAGAATCTGATCTGGAAGACCCTTTCAGTACATTATGTACATATTTAGAGATGCCTTTCTGTGATGCACACTGAAAAGAAACTTTTATATTGGCCACAAACCTCCTCTGTCCCTGAGCCCGGCCCCGGAACTGCAGTGCCAGTGTGCACATGACATTCATTTCTCAGTTCTGCCTTGATTGGAGGCTGAATCCAATCTTGCTAATAGTCTTCTAGTTCAAATTATATTGAAAGCAGATGCTTCCAAATCAGGTTGAGGAGCTTATGGAAATCTGGTCATGTATATGGTGTTAGTTCAAAATGTATGAAGTATTTGTAATCAAGAGAAAACAAGAGCAGACCTCCAGCTTTGAGAACCCCCTGAGGTATGGAAGTAAATGCTTTTTAAAAAAGAGAGCTTTGTTACTGTCTCTTGCCAAACAAGGAAATCAGAATTCTAACAGAGTACTGTGTCGTGTTAGACCAGAAAAGAAAGACCAGGGACACGTGGCTTTTGGAGAACAGAGGGATTAAGTGAAAAGGTTGTAATTTCTACAGGAGAGCTGTTTCATAATTGACCATTTGTGTAACAGTCTCTGTTCTGAGAAGTGGTTCCTGACATTGTCCAATTCCAGTAGGGTTTATTCCTCACAGTGTCCAGAGTTTCATTAGGTGGAAAACAAGGCCTCATTTCTCAAGGTCCAAGGAAGGATTAAGGGTTCACTTACTCTGTGTCTGCTGCAGTGTTCATTCTTCTGCTGCCATCTGATGTGGCCAACGTTGACTATTTTTAGAAGCAAATGGACTCCTGATGGCAGCTGGAGCAGCAGCTCCAGTGTTACTTAGCACAGGATTACACTGGACTTGCTTCAGCTTGTTTAACAGGATAACATGGTCATCCTGTTTCCTCGGTATCTCAAGTTAGACTTGTTTGGTTGCACAATAAGCCAGTTATTTTCAATCAGTAGTGGAAGTGTCCAATTGTTTGTAAAGTATGAATTGTCCTCTTTTCTTTTTTTTTCATTTTAAAAGGAGTTTCATAACTTTGGGCTTTGGAATTATACATTGGACGTGATTTTCTTCTCCAGTAATTGTTTCCAACTGCTGCTTTGCAGTATGAGCCCCACTGTCCAATTCTCCAGGTTGGTTGGAGTTTCTCCAGGGGCCACGAAGCCTGAGGTGTGAATGTGTTACCCTGGGGTGAGAGGCACTGGGTGCAGAGGTTCCTATCTTAGGGGGCTGTGGTGGACTTTGTCAGAGCTTTTCTTGAGGTGCATGAGGGCTTAATGGTTCGTTTGTGTGCAGGGATTTAGTTCTATGTATTCTGAAGTAATGAGCTTTTCCCCAGTTCTGCCCTTGGAAACTTGGTGCTGCCTGCTGCTGGAAGTGTAACAGGGTGAATTTAGTGCAGGGCTGCTGGAAAACTTTGTCCTTTTCTGTGAGTATTTTCTTTCACCCTTACATCCTTCTCCTTTTTACCCTCCACCAGAACCGAACAGCTCAGCTTTGCATTTAGATTCAGGTAAAGCCCTTTACCAAGATCTTTGCGTTTCTTTTTCTGTTTGTTTGTTTGACAACATCCCATTGTCAGAGAACTGTATTGGAATCCTCCACAGGTACTTCTTTTCATTAAGTGTAGCCGGGTTGTTTCTAAATAGCCAAAGTATATTCAGCAGGAGCCAGGCTGCTGTACACAGACTGTTATCTTGCACCCTTTGTGAAGTGCAGGGCAGCCACTTGGAATCCATTATTTACTTTTCCAAACACCAGGCTTTGTAGTTTAATTACACAGTGCAAAGAATGCAAGTCTGACCTGACAAGTCAGCAAGGCTTTTCCAACCAAGCATACTTCTCTGCCCTCCTGTGTTTTGTCTCAAAGCTGATAGGTTGTTTGAGTTGTCATTAGGTTGCTTTTAGGTTTGGTGAAGCAGATTTGACGCAGTAGCCCTGTGGCCATCGTAGCCATCACTCTGAGGAGTGCGTTGGTTGCCTCCTCCACTTTGTGCAGTCTGCATGCTGAGCCCATGTTGTTTCCCCCAGGAAGTCAACAACTTGAGCAGCAACTGTTTTTCCATATTAAGTAGTCTTATAAATCCAGCATTTATTTCACTACGAGCAGATGAGTGGATGTGCTGAACAAGAAAAGCCTTATTCTGGAAGCAACTCTTTTGTGAATTCCACGTAATTTGTTTGTAACTTATCTTCCTTAAAAGCTCTGTTGCCAGCTTGGGGGCTCACAGTGATAATGTTTCAACCCAGACTCATTCCAGCCTACCATCTGTTTTCAGCAATGTGATCCCCAGTTCACCATGTCCTTTCAAACCAGTGCAGCTATTAAGACTTGGGGAGATGCTGAGCTGAGAGTACAAAAAGGCCTATTTAAAAAAAAAAAAAAAGAAAAAAGCAGGATGTTTAAGCAGTATCTATATATGTTATAAAGCTAATTTGCTAAGCTTTAAGAAGATGATTCCCCAAATAATACTACAGAAAGACTTAAAAAGACGACTTAAAAAGAGTGCTGATCTATGAAGGAAATCCTGTCTAATCTTTAGCTGGGAGGCCTTAGAGGTGGGATGCAGGAAAGCTTTGGAAAAAGTAGGACAATTACTGGGGCTTTGCCTGCAACGTAGAGAACTTCTCTTTCCAGGCCTCCGTGAAAACAATTTCCCTTAAAAAGCCATGATTACTTATGGGATGGTGTAGCTGGGTGGGTTTGTGTCCTATCTTTATCTCACAAAATGATATCTCTGACACAAAACACTGTTTCCTAACAGCTTTGTTGCTTAACTGTCCAGCACAAGGAGTAAGACCTCTCTTGTCTTTTCCAGTTGCGTGTACCCATGTATCTAAAGGTTAGGTATGCTGAAAGCAAGGAGTGCTGTTCCAGAGCTGGAGCTATCAGGAAAAGGGACAAGGACATGCCTGTTAATTCTTTGTAGATTATCAGCATTTCCAGTGGTCTGTTTCACAATAGAAATAAACAGTTATGTCTAATTGCACAATTCTCTGTTGAAAACAGCATTAAATATTGAGCCCTAGTGTTGTCAGGCTGTCAGTGGCTGTAAATCCCGAATTAGGTAGAATTTTGTGGGAAATGAGTATCTTGTTAGCAGCAGAGCCTGATCAGCAAAGGTTTTACTAACTTCCCCTCCTTGCCAGCATCCAGAAGCAGGGTACCCTGCCCACCTTGCTTCTCACTTGAGCCATAGAACCAAGGGGATCTGCAATTTTGATATTTTTTATTTTGTATCTTTCCTTTTTTTGGTATTGCACATAAAATGACAACTTTTTTTTGCCACAGAGCGCTGAAAATGAGTACTGAGAAAGAGACAAGTTTATATGCTGATGTAGAACCTCCCACAGTTCGGATTAAATAAATGGATAATACCCCACAAGATGTGAATTAGGTCCAAGCTCTAAGCTTTCCTCTGCAGGCTGTGGGATGTGGGGCCTGTGCCAGCACTAAATGGAGGGCTGCTCTTCTGCACAGCTTGTTTCATCTTTGATTGAAAGCAAGTACTGCAAGCACTGCCTCCGTATCCTGGTTAATGCCTTCCTTACCCCAAAATGACAGGTGACTGTGCAGTTCCTGCTGTACGGTCAGCACAAGGAGAGGCAGCATGCTTTGCTGGAGGTGGAGCTGCTGCTGGAGGGCGAGGATGTGGCCTAGCACTGTGCTCAGCCTTGCTCACACCTGAGGGCTCTGATGGTTCACACTGCAGCATCTGCATCTCCATAATACTGCAGTGTGACTGTTTAAAAACAGTGGGTGAGCTTACTCAGCCCAGAGCTCTGTGCTGCTCCGTCCAGTCACGTCGTACAGATGGAAATTGGCCTTTAATTAAGAACCATCAGCCCAGAGGGATCTGTTGCTGATGTAAAAGCAGAAGCTTTCGGGATCCCCGTGTATGTTGCAGAGAAGCACTGTGCATTTTGTTAGGCTTTAATTAAAACATTTATATACCCTTGTGTTCTGTGGAGTGTAATTACTGCACATCATCATCATCAGCCTCATCCCCTTGGATTTCAGGTAGCAGGGACGCAATCAGAAGAGGTTTTAAAGATAATAAAGGTTTTAAGATAACGAAGTGCTGTTGATTGTGTCCCCATCTCTATGAGGAGTGCACCCTGAAAACGAAGCATTTCTGGGCTTTCTTGAACTTTGCAGTGGTGGTGAACACGGAGGGGATGGGGCCTGGCTGGTTTGGGGGCGGTTGGGGGTAGAGGGAACACGATTCTGCTGCTTTCTGAACTGAGCTCAGGGTATTGAAGTTCACCTTTTCAGTACAGAGATTCAAATGCAATTTGTCTCACTGGCAGATTGATGTGCTGTGCACAGGAGATTACCACGCTCGCCTGGCTGGGGAGGGGGAGCGCGACTTGTTACTTTCTGATGCAGTTGGGATTCGCTCTGAGATTATTTCTTCAGAGATTATTTCCCCTTCTGTTGCTCCATGTAATCCCATTTTGGGTTGCCTTTTTATCCCTGTTTCATACTGCTGGTTATTAAAACAGCCAAATGCGGGATATATGATGTTAATAAGATTTATGAATTTCGGCGGAGAACAATGTAACTTCCTCAGTGTGAAGCAGCAGTTGTTTATTTACGATAGCTCGTGTATATAATATTTCTTATATAGGTTAACTGAGTATTTGGGGGAAAAAAACTGCTTTCCCATCAACAAATTTGCTATTGGGTGTCTGGGAGGGTGGGGGTAGTGCCCCTACAGCTTCTATGCAGCAAGAAGTTAGGTACGTAATATCACTCGTGGCATCACCCACCGGATACGCCCCGCTGTCACTGCTGCTCAGAGTTGCCTGGGAAGATGCGGGGTTTCTTTGTCATCCCTGTGCTCAGCCCTTTATTCCTGATCCCCCATGTCAGAAGGGGAGTTCAGAGCAGTGCCAGTGCATGGCAGAGACCGAAGGGCACATCCTCACCACCTCTGTTGGGCAGGGAAATAGTGCTCTTCCACCACAGCTCTTTGTTGAAGAGCAAAGTGTCTTAATCTTCTTGCTTTATATTACTAATTCTTCCCCCCGCGCTGCATGTAATCCAGGATTAATGGCATTGTTTCCTAATTTCAATTTTTTAGCTATCATGGAAATCTCATTAACTAAAGGAAACATCTAACGTGTCTTGAGGGCTTTATTTTTCAACAAAGCCATCCAATAACTTACCTAATAGAGTCCTCCAGAGCACAGGAGAGTCTTCAAGTGCAGAGTAACTCGTGACCATTACAGGTTGGGCTTCACTGGTTTCAGTGAACATAAATGCACTTAATTTGCCCCTTCTGACTATTTTATTGTGAGCTCACATTTGTATTCTGGCTGACAAAAATGTGTATTATTGGTCTAAAGGAAACAAGTTTGGTTCACCTAATGGAAAGCACAGAGGCTGCTCGTGATGGCGTTACCCCCTTACTAACCGTCCTTGAAGCTCTTCCCAAGCTCTGCAGCACATCAAGGAAGCAACAAAAAAAGGATCCCCTTGAGGTTTCTAGCAGTGCCTCAGCAGCACCGTTTTCCCTGGTTTTCAAATGGCAGAAAGCTGGGAAATTGATGTTTTGCACGTGGAAGGAGCCAGTTCTGTGGTGAAAAGGTATGACTGGGGCTCCTGGTGCTGGATGCCCATGGGCAGCACGGTGTGTCCATCCTCCTGTGTTGTGCTTTTTTAAGAAGCCTTAATGGCAGTAGGGACAGCTCATGAATATTAATTGCTGTCATACTTGGGTGTCCATCTGTGCCATCACTTGCTAAATGCAGCTGAAAATATACGGTGTGCAGCCAGCACATTGATTCATGTCGTGGTGAGGTGGGCTGCTGTAACGTCCTCCGCACGGCTGTAAATGATAGCTGCAGAGGAATTAAGACCAGTTTAATCCGACTAAATAATACTCCTAACGATGAACCATTAAAACCTAGCTGACTTTTAGATTCTAGCAATTGTATCAGACAAGGTGATTATACTAAACATCAGTATTGATAATCGTTAAAATAGATTCAAGTATCGACGGAGCCATAGGAAGCGCTGCCTGGCGCCGGCACAGGGGCTCTTCTGCCTTTGCAGCAGCATCCTCCCATCCTCCCATCCTCCCATCCCGGCTGCACTGTGCGATCTTGTCGGGCTTGCAGATGGACCACAGACTCAGACCTGCTGCTCCTGCCTGGAGCCCAAGCAGTTCCTGACCCAAAGCACACCCTCCAGGTCCAAAGCACAAACAACAAGCCTTCCGCATCCGCCGTGGATGCCTGATGGATTGGCTGTAACACCACAGCCTGAGGTCAAAGCGTTCCCTTTATCCAGGAGAGAGAAACAGACAGAAAGGGATAACGCAGGCTTGCCTGAGGAGATATTGCTCAGCACTCCAAGTGGTTTCTTTGGGGCAAATGGCCACGGCCACGCTGCACTGCTGCTGGTCACAGCCTGCCCTGCCCTGCCGGGCTCTGAGCCCTGTGCCTCCGTCACAGGGACTGTTCTACATCGATCCCTGCCCTGGCTCGAGCTATTGCACAGCCCTGTAAATATAGAGAGAAGATGGGCATTTTATGATGTCTGACTTTCCTACAATATTTTTTCATTAAGTAAGCTGTAATGGAAATATTGGGCTTTCATTTCTTGCTTGCTTCTTTTCCAACAATCGTCAGTAAATCAAAGTTGCAAAAAGCCATCTCCTGCTCTGCAGTGTCAGACTAACTGCAGCCTAGTGGTCACTTACTTTTGGAAATGATATCGCCCTATTTCGAGGCACTCAGCAGACTTCAGTGCTGATGTATTGACCATTGCAGCTTTCAGACGAAGGAAATATTAGAGGGCAGCATTTCCAGCAGAGAAATGCCCATAGTTCAAAACGAGCACTGCAAACTGTAGTTAAGCCAATTCACTGAGATACAAATGTGCCAAGCTTAGAAAGAAAGCAAGTATTTCTTCCCCTGCTTTTCCAGCATGGGTTTGCCTCTTCCCGCAGACACACTGGGGCAGCAGTTAGGTTCTGCTGGGGGTCCTGAGGTTTCCCAGAGCACCAAACCTGTACTTCTCACCTTCTGACCCCTATTGCAGCTCAGCTGTGCAGCGCTCTGTCTGCCCACCCCAGGCCGTGTGGTCGGCCGTGTTTTACATCCCTGCGTGGATGCTGTCACAGGCGATACAATAGCGCACGGGATCACAAAGGCTGGAAAAGACCTCTGAGATCCCCAGCGGGGCCGGGGTACCGCAGCCAGCTCTGCAGCACCGCGGGGCCGGAGGGGACCGGGCTGCTCCCGGGGGTCTGCGGGGGCACGGGGGGGCTGCGGCCGGGCGGAGGTTCCGTCGGGGGCCGCTCCGAGCCCCCGGGCCCGCCCGCCAGGTGGGGCCGTTGCCGTTCCGGCGGTGCGGAGCGTTGCGGTGCGGTCGGGCGCGGTGGGGATGTCGGGTTGGAGCCGGGCCCCGGGGCAGCGCGGCCATGCGCTGCTCAGGAGCTGTTCCATCGCTGACCTCGGGGCTCCTTCAGTGGGTTGTGCTGCAGTTTAAATAAGCAGCAGTTCCTAATCCTCGCCGCTTCCCTGCAAAGCCGCGGGCGGCTGCTCTCCTCCCCACGAAGGTCCTTTGGGCTCTTCGTTTGCCGGGGACGGAGCCCTGGGGCTCGGGCTGAGCGCCAGGTGCTGCGGTTCAGGACCGGCTCTGCGCCGGAGAATGGTAACGTTGTGATTTATTACTGCCTGAGATGTAACTCATTTTTTTTGCATTGAAAGCGATATCACGTCCTCTGATCAGGTCTCGTTTGTTATTGATCACGTTCCCTCCTGGCACAGATGCAGACGCTTCGCGCTCTCTCCTTTCGGTGAATCGTTTCCTTCGTGCTTCTCCCGGTGGGGCTGCAGTGTACGAGGTTTGGTCAGCGTACAAGGGGATGGCAGTGCACCAGGCACCTTCTTTTGACCATTTGTGCCTCTAAAATTGCAGGAGCTCGTGCAAAGCGCAGCCTGGGAGCAGCAGTGCTGGCTGGCACGGGGCAGGAGCTTTGATGCGTCCTGGCAGCCTTGTGTCTGCGAGATGTAAGGTGCTTGGATGCTGAGCTGCAAAACACCCTCGGGAAGGGCTGCCGGTGCTGAACCCTGCCCATTTCTAGTGTGTGTAATGTTCCCGTGCCGTTTTCCCAGTGCTGCTGCACAGCACCAACCTCCAACGGGACCACTTCCATCTGCCTGCATCCCTGCAATCCTCGCACCCACCACCACGGCAGGAAGATGCCCCGAGCACAGCTCAGGAGATGGGTTTTATATAAAACCCTTTTTATTTGATGTTTCATTTCATAGTTAGCAATGAGTATATGAGGAGGGCACATTAAATGCTGACCTTCTTGCTCAACTATTTGCTAATGTAATTGTTGGTACCATGTCACGGGGAAGCTCTGAATCCTTTTATTCTTTATGTAAAAGTGCTGTCACAAATCCAAGCGAGTTTTCGGTGTGATGAGACCCTTAAAGAAGAGATTTTCTCTTTTTTGTTGTCGTTGTTGTTATTGATGTCTCCTGAAAAGGATATCCTTAAGATATAGGGACAGCTATAGCTGCTGGTACTCTGAATTGTTATGAAGCCTCGTGCTGCAAAGAGAGCCTTGACAATGATGGATAACCTCCACAACTTCTCAGTAGCGGGTTTTGTTTATCCTGCCTCTTCTTTGTGTTTGTGGTGGGTTTTCCACTTGGGGCTGCGCTCAGCCTTTAAACACCGGCTCTGCCACTCTCACATCCCCTCCCTCCTCCTGCTGCAGTAAATGGGCAGCAAGCATGGTCCCACACCCCACGGGAAGCCCCCGTGCCCCACATCGACAGCGGGTTTGGGTGGAAGTGATGATTCCTGAGTGATTCTGTGTGTGTGCCAGAGCAAGTGATGCTGCGAGCAGCCAAACCTTCAGAGCCTTTGCTCCTGGGTGTGCATGGATCAGGAGCAGAGCCCGGGATGCCGTGGGGCTTCCCACCGTCTCTGTGACTTTTTCCCCTCCTTTTGCTGGAGCTCTTTGGTTTTGGTTGAAAGGTTTTAATAAAAAATCACTGCTCTGGGTTTGCGCTCAGGGTGAGGATGGAAGGGAGTTGTTGTGTTGCATTGGAAATCTCGGGCAGGAGAGAAGCGGCCGCTTTGACCGTATTGCCAGGGTAATAAAACATTTATAGGCCTGGGACATCCTCGTGAAACTTTGCAAAACCTTCCTTGCTCAGAAGGAATTGGCTGGGGAGCAACTTGAAAAAAGAGAGGAGAAGAGGATGTGGGAAGAGGAGCGATGGGTACTGCAGTGAAGGTGCTGGGGCAGAAGCGCTGTCCTTGGGGTTGTCCCTGGGCTTCTCCTTTGGGTTACCAAAGCCAGGTCTGAGCCAAACCCCGCAGTGAGCCCCGGGCACAGGGCTCTGGGGTTTGCAGGGACCCACGCAGGCTGGGTTCTGCAGCACAAGCCCACCTCTAATTAATAGCAGTGTTTGCTTAAAGAGATCAATGTCTGTCCTTGACCTCAATGCACAATTTGAGCTATTACTGTATCAGTAGATATGAAATGAACTATAATACATCTGAGAGGCAAACCGCTCATATCGAACCCGGTAATACAGATGAGAATCTTTTATTATATCAAATGAAAGCCGTGTGGTTATATTTAAATACTCTGACTGCTGAAGGCTGCAGGGAGAGACTTTTCCACAGCTAATTCACCGAGGAGCGGCTGGAGGCAAACCCGTGGCCCCAGCGCGCATTAGCTCTCCCAAGAAGAGAAATTGTTCGGGGGGGAGAAGCTCTGCTGGCCATGATTAAAATAGTCCTCTTAATGCATGCTGAAAATAGCGCTTACAGTAAGTGCGCGGGGCTATAAATTTGCAGGGATAAAACAAGGGTGAGGTTCGAGGCGCAATGACTGCGGGCTCGCTGCCTGCAGGGTGCAGGGCTGGGAAGGGATGGGGATGCAGGGCAGGGAGTGGAGGGCAGCCCTGGGACCTGCTGAGATGCTGGTGGGACATCACCTGTGTTGGGCATAAGGAGCCGGAGCTGGGCCGGCACATGCCGGGGGCACGTCCTCAGCAGCGTGCTTCTAATTAGCAGTGAGTTTGAAAGTCCGCTCTGTCGCATGGGTAAACAAGCTCTCGGAGTAATAGAGGGGTTGTCAATGATGCTTTTATGTTCAAAAAAGCCTGTATTGTACTGTAGGTCAATGAGAAGCTGCGAGAGGTGAGGGCCGCTCAATACTCATGGCCTAAGGTCTGCAGAAATCTCCATAATATAAAAACGGATTCTGCAGGGACAGGAATGCTGAAACGCCGCGGTACGGCTCCGGGCGGTCGTGGGCTGTTGCTCCACGCGCCGTAAACATCTCTGAACACGAGACTTGGTCTCGAAAAACCACCACCAAAGCAGTAGTGGGGCGAGGAAGGCAGCAGAGCGGGGCGGGCTGAGGGCTGGGGGCTGAGCTCCTCCTGCTGCTTCCCACTGTGCACCGTCGCTTTAGGTCCGTTTTATAAGTTCATTACAGAGTTTGGGGGAAATACGGGGTGTGGGAGTACCTCCAACTCAAAGCTTTTCTCCAGCAGCTCTTCCCACTCCGGGGTCTGCATAGAATGGGGATTTTTCATTTATGGTCCCGAAGGAAATGTTGTTGGTGAACACTGATTGTTCATCTTCAGTCTAAATTACTTAAATGACACGGTAGCTAAGGCAGAAAATAAACAGGGATCATAAACGTAAACGTGGTACGCTGTGTACAGGGATTGTAATGCACAGTCTTAATAAAGAAATATAAGGAAACAATGTGCTTTGGTGGAAGACTGAGACGTTCCCATGCTCTGTAACACAAGTCCCTGACAAGCAGTGATGTGGTGTAATCTGCAGCGAGTCGGGAGCTAGCATGGCACGTGTGCAGCTGGAGCAATGTGAGGGCTGTGGGCACACGGCTGTCCTCCTCCCAGGCATGTGCATGTACCTGCAATCCAACACAGCCATAGGTTGCCCACAATCCCAAGTGTGTGTGTGTGTCAGCCACAATCCCAGACGTGTGCATCAACCTTTGGTGCAGGAGGGCTCTGAGGATGGAGGTGGGCAGCACTTGCCTTGCTCTGTGGGGTGTCAGGAGGGGAATGGCTGCTCTGGGGCTGTAGGTTTGGGCTTGCCAAGATATTTTCTTGACAGCATTTTTTGCTGAAAATCGCAGCCCCTTTGTCTTGCACACAGATGCTGTTTGCTTGCAGAAACAGCAAATCTCTTTGCATTTCCCAACCATGCTAAGCTTGGGCTCCTGACACACGATGGAGGCCCTGTCCCAACCCGGCTCTTTGCAGTTGCCCTGAAGGAAAACAAAACTATGAAAGAAATGAGGAAAAAGGAAATTCAAATGGAGTACAAAGGAAAGAAGGGCCAAATTTGGGGAGAGGTGAGCACTTCAGCACGCAGAACTCCAGCTCCTGTGTTGTCCTTATTCTGATGTGCCATATGTCTCCAGCTGCGGAGAAGCAGCTCTAGTATAAATGTGTGTGAAAGTGGAGGAATCAACGGAATTCTTCAGCCACCACAAAGCAGCCTTCGTCAAACAACTGCGTGCGGCACTTCAGCTGTTAATGTATTCTTCCCCAACAATGTTTCTCATTCTTTGGAACAATGGGAATGCCGGGTTTGCAGCCTTCCAGTTTAGGAAAGAAATTAACGTATGCAAAGGTCTTCGGAATACTCATTTTTATTCATCTCAGTGAAATCACACGGGAACCCACGCAGGGACGCTGGGTCCCATCCCCATGCGCGTTCTTCCTCCTCCTGGGGTCCCTGTCCTGAGCAGCCCCTGCCTGTGGGCACGTGCTTTCACATCATGTTTGTATGTATTTCTAAAAAGTCACCTCCATGAAGCACCAGAAAGGGATTCTTTGTGTTTGGTTTGGTTTTTTACTAATGTGGTTTTGAGGCCTTGCCACTGCAGTGGAAGCAATGGCGCAGAGCTCATTGGGGTGGGAGATGGGGTCTGGCCTTGGAACCTTATGCAGGGCTGTAATTAATGATTCACACCATAGAAGCACAGAATGATTGGGGTTGGAAGGGATCCCTAAGGGCCATCTGGTCCCACTCACTGCACAGGGGACACCCACAGCTCTGTCAGGTGCCCAGAGCCCATCCCCCTGAGCGTGGAGGTCTGCAGGGATGGGGCACCACAACTTCTCTGGGTGACATCCCATCAGTGTGGATATGGGAATGTGCCACGTGGGTGCAGCTGCTGGCTCCAGCCACAGTGCAGGCGACCCCACCTGAGGGGCACTGCAGCAGGAATCAGTGCTCAAATATTTATATCAAGATGGAAACTTTGCTGACGGCCCTCTGCGCCTATTTACTTGAAAATATCCCCTTGGAAAGTTTACCCGACATGATTTGCAAGCCAAACAACTTTTCAAAGGGCGCTCCGAGGAAGGTAGAAAAGAGCAAACCTCCTCTTGTGCTGCTGGGTCTGTCTGGAGCCCCGCTTTGTGCTGATGTAAGAGTGGGTGTCGAGGGTCCGGCGGATGGTGGGGGCTGGGGGGGCCACGCTGGGGCCTGGCAGAGACGTCCCCCGCAGCCTGGGGAGAGGGGAGGCACATGAAAGCAGGGCTGGATTTGCCTTGCAATGGCAGCTGCATATTAATCTAAAGAACTTCAGCAAAATCAAAAAGGTGTTTTTCAGCAAAATGCACCCCTAGAGCCCCAGTCGCAAAGCAAGGGAATAAACTTGAAACGGGATTGATTTCATCTTAAAGGGAACCTTCCTTTGAAATGCTACCAACTGCAGTTGTCTTATTTGGTTTTCAATACTATAACAAAATTGTGCCATATTGTGTCAAATAAGGAGATAATATAACAGCTTTAAACAAATTTTGTAATTACGGGATCAATCGGGAGCGAATTAAACTGAGCTGTGTGGCTGAATGCTGATCCACAAGGCACGTGTCACATCCCGTGGAGGTACCCATGAGATTTCAGCTCCCAGTGCCAAATTCCAATGGTCCGAGGTGGTGCTGGGTGCTTTGGAGCTATTTGTTGCTGATTTTTTTCCACTTTTTGTGTAGATGTTTTCAGGGTTCAGGCAAGCTCTGTGGTCCCTCAGTGCAATGAAAGTGTGCAACAAAGGGTGTAGTGTTTGTGCACATAGAATCATAGAATCGCACAGGCTGGAAAAGAGATCCCCAACCCAACCCCAGCCCACCCCACTATGCCACTGCCCATGACTCTCAGAGCCACGTCCCCATGGCTCTGGAGCACCTCCTGGGACAGTGACCCCATCACTCCCTGTGTAGCTGTGCAGTGCATCACAGCTCTTTTGGAGAAGAAATGCCTCCTAATATCAAACCCAAACCGCCCCCTGTGCAACGTGAGGCCATCATCTCTCTCCCAGTTGCTGTTCCCTGGGAGAAGAGACTGACCTCTGACCTGAGAAGTCCTGGAGGTTCAGACTGACTTTCAGCAAATCCACTTTCCCATTGCGAGATTTTTATAAAAGAATACAAATGGCAAAGGAATGAAATTCAGTGATGGCCCAGTGGAGGTGTGATGGGGCACTGGGAGCTCTGGGAGCACATCCCAGCACAGGATGCCTTGCTCCAGGCAGGGATGAGCATCCCACCAAGCACAGCGTGTTCCCCTGGTTCTCCCCAGGAGTATGCAGGGACTGTTGTCCAGGAGGCTGTGAGCAGCTCAGCCCCACTCCAGGATGCTCACACCACGTTGCTCCAGAGCCCAGCACGGCCCTGCAGCCCATCCTGCTGCCTCGCACGACGAACAGCATTGCAGCTTGTCGTATAAATACAGTGTTTGTTCTTCGTAATGGATTTCAGCAAGATATGGTAAATATTAACTCCCAGGTGGGGGCAAATGCATAATTCATCACCTAGCACACTCCAACTGCTCTGTCTCTCTCATGATTAACATGTAAGGCATTCATTATACTTTTCAGCCGGTGCACAGACGAGCACAGAAAGTTATGCAGATGAATACCAAACACCTGCGCTCTGTAAAATCATCCCGCCCCAGCGCGAGGTTCTGCTCTGCAGACAGACACCCCGATGCTCTGTGCTGCAATGCTGAGGGAGGTTTTGGAGGTTGGGTGGGTGAGGTCAGGGCTGTCCCCAGTCTGAAAGACCTGAACTGCCACCCAGCTGGCACCCATGGCACTGTTGTGCAGCACCACAGCTCCCTGAGCACTCAGGTCAGCACACCCAGGATCCGTGTTCAACATCCCAGTGCCCCAGCCACCCCCACCCATCCCACTGCCTCTCATCAAAACCCCCTCAAACCGTGCTTGGCCAAACACATCGATTCCTTATGGTGTCTGTGGTGTGTGTCTCAGGATGAACCGTGCCGTTTCCAGCATCTGAGACTTACTGCCATCCTTCAGTCCTCATTTATCCCAGGGACAAAATAAGACAGTCAGATTTCCCACCTGCTTTCTCCATCTGGAGGGCTGCTGTGCTCTCCTCCACTGTGGATGCTCTTAGCCAAGAACCAAATGCAACCAATGGGTTTTAGCCCTCAGTCTCTGCAATGCAGTGCTGGGGAACCTCTGGTATTTCTAAGACGTTTTCTCACAATCAGAAAACTTGGGGAGAAATTGTGCACATTTCTGGTTCTCATCTTTACCCTCACTAATCCATCCCCAAAATGTTAATATGCCTGAAGAGTCATAAAGGATGTGGTCTGGAGCTGATGTTGTGCCCAGGGCAGGTCCTGGCCACTTGTTTCTGTGAATAGTGCATTCCAGGAGCTCTCCCATCTCTTCTCTGTGGGCTGAGACCCATCACCACGCCTCCAGAAGTCGCACTCCCCTCTTGTGCCCAAATAGCTCAATTTCCCATTCTGTTTGTCTTCCAAAACCCCAGATATTAGTAGGCATAGGCATAGTACAGGGCTAAGGGTTGAAAACTGGTCTTTAAATGTGCAATTTAACCTGATTAACCTTAGCAAAGTAAATAGGATTTCAATTGAACTCCGGTGATATTTTGAGTGAAGAGACAACCGTGGGCCCTAACCAACCTACAGCCTGTTAATTAGACATCAACCCAAGAATGTCGGCCTCAGGTGCTGTCATTGAATTCCACCAGTGGTGATGTCCAAAGCTGAGCCCTCTGTGGCATCCCCATATCTCACACTGCATTTGGGCTGAAGCCTGGGATGGGGCCGGGCTCTGCCTCCCTGTGCCTTGCTTTTGTCTAACATGCATGTTCTTTGCCTCCATATGCGTGTGGTGGCAGCACAGCAAAAAGTCAACCCAAGAAATGAAAGAAGTGACATTCAGCAATGCAATTTAAGACCTAGGTAAGTCAGATGTTAAACACCTAAGGGGTATAATCTCCTTTTAATGTGAGCACAATTCCCATTAACATTAATGGGGGGTTGTATGACGGCTTCAAAAGGAGAATATGCACCTAAAAGTGCAAATTAGCACTTACAAACTCTATTGATAAATTATTAAAGCATATCATTAAAGCATAACCACACCCCCAGATCATTAGAGCAAGTCCAAACCATCCAGGCTGCATGCGTGGTGCCCGCTCATTATAACCACAGCTAAAATACCATTTAGGCACCAAATTGAATCTAGTGTAAATATTGGTTCATCAACCCTCATTTCCTGCAGAATTTGGAGTCTTTAAGAGCTTGAACTTCTCTTCTTTAAATGCAAATGAGAGCCAGGAAATGCTTTTAATGCAGATCAACACTTAGAGAGTGGTGTTTAAAAAGTAAATTAAAAACAAAAGCCCAAGCCTTAGGGACCGTGCTGCCAGAAGAGCCCTGTGACTGCTTGATAGCACCATGGCTGCCACCACCTCCTTGCTCTTCCCTCTGGGGCTGCAGCTGCTGCAGTTCTTCTCCCTCTGACTGATGCTCTGGGAACATTCTCTGGAGCCAGAACTCAGCACAACACCATGGATCATCCAGTGGGATGTCTATGAGCATGTACTGACACCTATTGACACCCATTGGCACCCGCTGACATCTGTTGACACGTACTGATATCTATTGGCATCTATTGATATCTGTTGACAGCTATTGACCTCTATTGGCATCTATTGACATCTCCTGATGCTGTTCCTGTTTCCATCACCTACTTGCACATCCTATAGTATGAAGAAGCAAAGCAATGCCAACAGGAGAGCCAAGCTCCCCCCAGCCCCTGGCTGCTCCTACGACGCCCATATCTATCTGATCTATCCCTAGAAAGTGCTGTCAGCCCATTACCTACAGCTGTTAAATTATTAACTCCCTTCGACGACTCATCCACATTAATTCCTTCCCTTTCAGGACACTGTATCTTTCAGAGATTACCCTTTTACTCTCCCTTTTGTTAGATTAACCAGACTGCGGTGTCTCCAGCTTTCTCCATAATTCATGCCCATAACCGAGCCTCTTTTCGGTTGCCCCTGCAGCACCTTTACAACCTCAGCCTTGTCTCCCCCTCACAGGGGAAGCAGAACTGTGGGCACCAGCCTGAATCTCTCTCTCTGAAATAGGTTTTATAGGCTTACAGGAACCCTGCAAAGCAGGGAGGGCTATTGACATACCAAGGATATAGTGCATAGTGTCACTGTACTCAAGTACAGGTCCCAGACACTGAACCCTCTCCTGAAGCTATTAACAAAATTGTTTTTGGAAGTAAATCATATGAATGTGGCAGCACGAGGAGCAGAAGTGCTCACCTCAACAGTGATCTTGAGTTTTAGGTAACACCAGTCCTTTATGTTCTTTCAAATTATGCTGCAGGTGATGGGAGTGCAACAAGTCCCAGTTCTTGGAGCCAAATTAATGTGCAAATTGAACTGTTGAGGTTAAAGCAACATCAACGCAAATATATTTTATTGCAGTGAAAAAAGTTGTGAAAGTGTAAAAAAATGGTGCCTGAAATTCAAATAAAAAACCAAGTTGCTCCTGATTTTCAGCCTAGGTTGGCTGAAAATGAGTCTGGTGGGCATGGGACAGCCAGCCTTCTGGCTCTGTGTGCTGATGCTGAGGCTTTGCACATAAAGCACACGGCAAGGCGAGGGGAACAGGGGAAGCAGAGCAAGATGGAGTTTGGAGTGACACCTCCAATGATGGCCTATAATGAATTTTTCAAAGTTTTCCAACGAAGAGCCATAAAGGTCAGCTCCCTTCCACTGAACTCAGCTAATACTTTATTAATCCCAATTGAAATTACGTGCATATCGTGAAAGAGACAAGTCCGTGTCTATTCAGTCGCTGATGAAATCCATGTTGCCTCATCTCTCCTCCTACTCTAACCTGGCATTACTCACTCTCCCGCTTTCCAGAAGCCTCCAGAAGTGCACGTGTTTGTGACGGCAGCTTGCACGAAGCAGAAGCAGAGGATGACTGCTGCCACCTCCCCTTGCTACCTCCCACATGGGTGCCCCCAGCCCTGCCTTGTGATGAGCCCTCGCTGACCGCTGCCTGCAACACTTCTCACCCCACAGACATGGAGGAGCAGCTCCCTGTGTTGCAGTGAGATGGAATATGTGACACATCCATCAGAGGATGGGGACAGGCAAGATAAGAGGTGGACATGGCACTGGTGGCAGCTGGTTGCAGGCCGGGTTCTGCTCTGGTGGTATTTTCCATATCGCCATGAAGTAATTCCTAATTATTCCACATACTGTGTCCAGAGCAGTCCTTGCTTTTTAAAAATAATTGTCCTGAGAAAACACGTTTTGTGCCTCTAATAAGAAGCCATTAATTAGGAGATGTTGACCCAATGAGCTATGATAGTTTGGTGGCTGACGAACACTGCTTTTAATCAGACCTTTTACAAGCTCGTGGATGTTAACTTCTGGCTGTTAATTATTCACACCTTCAAGTGCTAAGACGGTTAGAATGTTTCATGAATGCTCTCTTTTCATTTAATGGTGACATTGGATTTTATGAGCTAGGAATCGCACTTATTAATTTACAGTCATTTTGCACTTCTGTGCCAGTCGTTTAGCATTAACTCTCTGTTTAAAAATAATAAATGACCTCTGACTCCCTATTGTCTGTCATAATTAGCATACTGCCTTTTAAAGAGGAAAGCGTGTTTTCTCTTCATTAACAGCAATAATACCTAGGCAGACAATCAGTAAGTCCGTGATCTAGAAGCTGCCGTGGACGCCAAATTACCCTCTCCACCAAGACAAAATCAATTAACACCACTGGGGATGTCATTATTGTCACATTATGTCACTGGATATACTCCAGGGTAAATAAATGATTTGTGGAATTTTTAATGCTGCCGCTCAGAACCTGGAGCTGCGGATGGGAGCACGGCACCCGGCCGTGGGCAGCATCCCATGGGCAGCACAGGGCTGGGGGGCAGAGGGATGGGGCTGGGGGAGAGGATGGCTCTGCCAGAGGTGTTGGCTGCTCCCTGCACCAGCGTGGTCCCTCTCCAATTGCTGTGGCCACGGAGCCCTCAGGCCACGCAAACCACCACGCCGTGCTGATTTTAAAAGTATCCACAACTTTGGTGTTTTGGCCCACGTCAGGGCTATTTAATTAAGTCTGTTCTGTCCGACACGATCTGATGTCATTGTACAAGGAGATGTTCTTTGTTAGCGGCGCTCTTAGTTTCAGGCTCCTCTGTGTATTTGCAACCATGGTAACAGAAGAGTAAGCTAAAGCCAATGAGATAATGAGATATTCTCATTGTAATTGTGCTTCATGAGGGCACACGCTCCCATGGGTGGGATCCGGCTGTCTTACAACTGCTCACAGAATTTAAGGAACAGGCATACATTAGTGCGGGGCCGCCGCCACCGCCGCCGCGTGGCACTGCTGGCACGGCTGCTGCTGTTGTTTGTGGGGCATTGCAGGTGGATATCGACATCATAAAATGCTCAGAGCCCCGTGGAAGTTGGAGCAGTGAGGTGGCTGTGGGTGATGCGTGGTGCAGGGTGATAGAGAGCCTAGGGGAGGCAGCAGGGACACAGCAGCCACTGGGGCACTGAGGGGACCCGAGTGAGATGCAGCACGAGGGTCTCCAGCACTTGCACCCGCAGTAGCTTCCAAAAGCACGCTGGGTGCTCTAATGACAGGGCCTTCTAAAGGCAGCAGAGGAGGGAGGTGTTTGTCCTACTGCTCTGCAAAGAAGGAGGAGACAAAACCAAGCACTGTTTATCCCAGATACCATCTCATTTGAGTGTATTGCCCAGAATCACTTTAACCATGATTCACTGTCCACGATACCCCACGCTGCCGACCTGCTCCACACTACAGTGATCTCTGTCCTTTCTAATTCCCAGCACACATCCCTCTCCGTTTTTGTGTGTGTAGCTCAGCACCTCAGGCACAGGGGATGAAGGGGACATGGGGTGGGGGACCGCTGAGCACCCACGTCACTGAGGGGCGGTCCATCTGTGGTCAGGTTGAAAGGGATTGTTACAACTGCAACACCGATAAAAAATCACAGGGTTAAGATTGTGAGGTGGATTGCTTCCTGGATCGCTTCTGTCCTTTTTGGGTGCAGTGATATAGGAGTACTGCAGGTAGGCAGACAGACAGATTCATTACACAGATAGGCAGATAGATAGATGCAGATGCAGATGAAGGTATAGGTAGAGGTGGTAGATGTAAATATTGATATGCACATGCTAGTAGTCATTATAGGCACACAGATGCTGTATCTCATCAGCAGAGAGGACCTGAGCTGGCTTTGGAGCAGGTCCAGCCTGCCCAGCACTGCTCTGCTGCGTGTGCTTGTATTTGGTCAGATGATAGGGTCTCTTTCACTGGCTGAACACCTCCTGCTCTCCCACCTTCATCTGGCAAAGGCAAAGCTGCTTCCCTCCATGCAAAACTGATTCACTGAGCATTTCACTGACCTCGCTGGCACATGCCTGACACTGCAATACAAGTGGGTTCATCTGCTTAAATTGATATCATGTCATATTTTCAAGCTTTCCTGTTGGGAATTGTTTTCCCCCTCCTTTATTTCATGAAACATAAAATCCCCACAGGAACTGGGATACCCACTGAAGATGACTTTATCCAAGTAAACAAGAAGGAATAATTCAGAATTTACCAAGAGTGAAACTACGGCCATGAAATCTCAGCCCTCGAAAGCAACAGCAGTCAGAACAGGTGGGATGAACTAAGAGGGGAAGATAGAAAGCCCTCAAAGTGGGGGATGTGATCTGGAGGAGAGACAACAGGCCATGTAATGCAGTGCTTCCTCCCTGCGCTGGCAGGAGTGGCAGTGGGCAGACCTAGCTGGGGATGTGGTAAGAACTGTGGGATGTGGCACCTGGGGGCAAGGTTTGGTGGTCATGGTGTGCTTGCTTTTCAGCCTGCATTACCCTTAATCCACAATAAATTTCTGTGGATGAGGCAGAATTTGGGAAGTGAAGAAATACATTTGTTCACCAGGTGGGCTAGAGCAGGTGGGCGAAGGGCGGACACAGCTCTGAGCCTCGAGCATCCCTCCTCCACTTTGGTGCTGGGATGTGGGGCTGGGAGAGGCCTGCTCCCACCTTGGGTACACAGGAGAGCAATGAATAGACGTGTATGTATGTACACATATAAATTTTTACCCTTACCTATTCCTAGACACATGTACATGTATCCCACACTCTCCTCTGGAGCGATGGCCATGGGCACCAGGCTGGCTCTCAGTCGTATTTGTTGCTTATTGTGTCTGTCCCTGTTTTCCAGAGTCACCAGCAAAGCAAACAGGCAATAAGAAAACTGGGGTTTCCTGCACACCCACACAGGGATGCTCCACACACTTTAATTAACGTGAGACCTCTGCGCACCTACAAAGGCATCTCGTCTCCCTGCTGACGTTGCTGGGAGCCAGGCTCATCCCAGCAGCTTATTTACATCAGCATCTAAAAATATTTGTCCTTTCCTCGCCAGCCTGACACGCGCCTTGGATCTCTGTGCCTCAACAACAAAGGCTCTCTGCGTGAGACAAGCTGCATCGTTGTTAATATGGACGGCTCATCATTGCACCGTGCATTGCAAATTGTGGGACATGCTTCTTCACCGCCTCAGCCGTATTTTAATGTTGCTGTCACATCAAATATTTGTTGCTTACGAGTCCGTAAGTGACAGAGTCATAAAGTGTGGTGATAGTCAGCATCCTAAGTGTTTTTGATGCCTTATGTGGATCCTGATATTGAGAATAAACCACATGCATTTAGCACTGATTGTATGCAAGCTACAATAACAGGTTTATTTTACAAGTGCAGAACTGAGAGCCACAGCTGCAGTAACATTCTGGGGGGAGAATCAGCACGAGGAGGAAGAGCAGAGTTGGGAAGGTGAGCTGAGCTTCTGCCTGACCTGTGGTTTGGGCCGCTCATGGCTTTATAAGTGAGTGGGGGAGAGGAGTTAGATCTCCCCTAACCTAATCATAGAACAGAATCATGATGGCAGGGAAAGACCTCTGAGATCCCCAAGCCCAACCCACCCACAGTCCTTCTCTGAATGTGGATTTTCAGGTGTTCACAGATGCTCTGAGAAGGAATGTTAGAAATTGCTCCAAAGAATCCTGTCCAGAAAAGAAAGGTGAACCAAACACTGATGAAATTCTTCTTTCTTCCTCACTAATAGACCCACATGCAGAACAAAATGGCAAGGTCCATCTCAGTGAATTTACTGCAGAGAAAGCAGTTTGACAGCCTTGTACAGGAAATCGGAGCTATGTTGAGTCTTTTTTTAATTTAAGCGATATACACAAATCAAGTGTAGGTATTAAATCAACGTATAGTCATTTTTACAAGGAAGTGTAATTTAAAAACAGACATAAAAGATTTCCAAAGCAATGATACACATCTCTTTTGGACAAATGTTATTTCAGGGATTTATGATAATTCCTCTTCTGAAAGAAAAACGAAGCTAATTGAAACAAACTTTGTACTTTATATTAATGCCATTCGAATACAGTATGTGCTGCCAGTTATAAAGTGACATTGAAAGCTGATGCTGTTCTCAACAACACCATGGTTTCTCAGTTTTATGTACTTTTTAATTTCCTCTGTGGAAAATCTGTTCTTCATAAAAGGGCTGCTAAAGAAAATGTGGAAAAAGTTGATTCATTCCATATTTACATTCTTGCCAGTACCTGGAAATGAACCAATTACCAACGTGAGCCAAAAAAGAAGTTAGAAAAGTCATTTAGAAAACTCATCTTCCTACAGGCGCTGCTTCAGTAGTGCCCTGGGAAAGCTCCTCTTCAATGGCAAACAACTTTAATCCCAATGGGGTCTGAAGTTTCAGTCCCTTGATGCGTGCCACCCACCCCTCAGACCCTTCTGCACAGGGTCAAGCACGACCCCAGACCTGACCTGAGCCCAGACCCAAACCCAGATCCCAAAATGAACAGGAAAACAAACTATAATGCAGGCAATCTTGAGCCAGACTTGAATCCAAACCCAAAACCAGGTCCAGACCTTAACCTGAAAATCAATCCTTCCTGAAACTGAACATGAATCTGAACCCAATCCCAAACCTGAATCCAGTCCACCCTAAACCCAAATCCAAATCCAACCCAACCCAAATCTGAACTGAAACCCAACGCCAACACAAGTCCTGACCCAAATCCAGCCCAAACCCAGACCCAAATGCAGTCCAAATCCAATCCCAACCTAAACCAAAGCCTGATCCCAACTCATACCTAAATCCAAATCCAGATCAACCCAGGTCCAAACCTAAACCCAAGGCCAATATAAATCCAAACCCAAATCCTACCCAAACCAAACACAAATACAAACCCAAACCCAAACCCACGTCCTGAACTCAACCCAACATAAAACCTTATATACTCTGACCCAGAGGACCCCAAGGTGTGGGGATCCAGGTAGTGCTGAGCCCGAGGGAGCCCCATGACCCATGTAGGGTTCCCAAGGGTGCTTCAGCTGCCTCAGGGAATCACAGTGGCTGCACTGATGCCACTACAGCTGTGAGTTTTGGAGCTGGGGATGGCAAACAGTAATTGTAGCTGGTTCCCCAGCGTCAGCATCCTGCTCCTTCTGATTCCCATTTAGAGAACACAGAGATGAATAATTAATGACATCAGGAAGAAGGGTTGTTTGGGTTTAGAGCTGAATTCAGTGTTGTTGACATTCACCCCACTGGGCTTTGGCTTTATGTGACTCTTTCAGCCCCACCTTGGCACTATCACCGTGGCCAGCCCTGGGGGTTCCTTGCTGGTGTCCAGCTGATGCCATGACATGACAGCTTTCCCTTTCCTCCCAGCCTCCAAGCTGCACATGTGCAGACGTGACGTGCTGAAAAAGCAAAGTCATCTCCAGAGGTGTTCTGTTAGAAATAAGAGCGTCTGCACCTCCTGCTTCATTACTCAGCTTTGCAGAACAGTGGCTGAGATTAATTGGACATAATTGAGATAGGTGAAGCTCAGCAACACACTGAGGGTATTTCTGTACTGCTTCCCACTTGGAGGTTGCACAGAAAGAGGGTGAAAAAAGGTGGACCTCTGTGAGTGGGTGTGTGCTTGGGCTCAGCACCAGGAGGATGCACATGGGATGAAGCCTCCCTCTTTGAGGCATGCACAGAGCTGTGAGAAACCTCCTTCATTTGGAACCGGGACAGAAGATGTTTGGTTTTCCCAAAGAGGGGAGAAATCCAGGCCTCTGTCATGCCCTCGGAGGCCTGGATTTCTCCCCTCTTTGGGAGGGGACCCTGCTCAAGAAAGCAGGAAAAATTAAAATTCCTCGATACACAACAGGCACATCAGCTTCCCTCTGCAAACTCTGTTGGTAAATAAAGCCTCCTCTGCTCTTCATCAGGAGCTGCGAATGTGGAATTTGGTTTGTGGCCTCCAATTAAGTTAGGATTGATTTTCTTTTCTTCTGCAGCTGGACTGAAGAAATATCTCTGCTTACAATTGCTTTAACCTCATTTAAAAGTATGCACATTTACACTGAGTTTAGTGAATCGGCTGTTTATCTTGCTGCCTCAAATTAACTAAAAAATCGATGGTAAGGAGGAACCTCCATGAGCATCTGAGGAATATTGTAGGAACTGCAGTGTCAGCCCCAGGGTTGCACCCGTAACTTCTAAATATGACAAGATATTGCACAACACTCTGAAAACAGCATCTTTTAACTAGTTGGGCCAAAGCACATTGCTCTGGGATAAATGACGTAGGGAAGTGCAGATTTCAATACTGAAATTCTGTTGTACTGAGAATATTGATAAATGGGAATTCTGGCTCCTCAGGTGGGCCTCGTGTGGTCATCCAAGCACAGGCAGAGCAGGGGCTGTGGGCGGGGAGAGAGCAGAGGAAGAGTCCCTGGTCAACGATGCTAATTGCACTGTAACTCATGGCCCTTCGGCTCGGTTAGACCCGGTGTATTGAACACAGCCACTCATGAAACCCAGTGTTCTTCCAACGCCACTGACATCTACACAAACCTCAGTGCTCCATCTGCACAAATCTGAAAGACCATGAGACCAACGGGCACACTGGTGGCCTACAAATAAAGGAGCTGCTCTCTGGTCTCCCAGCTTGCTCCCACCGACGCAGCTCTGTCCGTGTGTCTCATAAAGCTGCCCTCATCGTGCAGATTACGCAGCTTTTTGGAGCTATCCCTGCCTGCTCTTATCTAAGCTTTCAGGAGACAGGAACCAGGTAATATGTAGGCTAATGCGGTCCTTCGGTATTAGGGATGACAGATGGAACGCTGTAATACATTTGCAAAATGTAATGAAAGGAAAAAAGAAAATTCTCAGATAAGCAGGGGCTCGGGGCTGTGCTCCCCATCCCAGCCCGGTAAGGGCGTGGGCCGTACATGGGATTTATGCGCTGGCTTTTGTTTTCATTTTGATTTATTTATTAGTGGGCTGCGAACGGAGTTACTGCAAAATGTCTGCTCCGTGCTGTTTGGATACATCACTTCTCGCATTTATTGTATTTTTTGCTGAACCAGGATTACATACACTGATATGAAAAATTGACAGGAAATCAATGTGGCTTAGTGTAAAACATCCCGACTATAAAGATTTTTCAGATATATCAAATATTCACACGGTGCACTGTGTGCTTGCTGTATCTCGAGGCTGCTCCCTTGACACGATGACTGTACTAATTGTCCAAGCATTTGACTTAATTTGCAGCAGGAGCCAGAAAGGAGTGTTCAGTTTCTACTTCAGGGATTTCAATCTGACTTCAGGGGAAGAAAATCCCCCGCAGGCAGCGGTCGCACGGTGCAGTCCCCTCCATACATCTGTGGGAGCAACCTGGCCCCATTCTGGCTGCTCTGTTCCCTCACCCTGCCCTATGCCTGTGTTTGTGGGGCCGCCTCAGGGCAGCATTTTCGTTCAAGAAAATAGAAGACTGGAATCTGGGAATCACCGAATCTTTAGATTGGCAAAGGCCTCCATGGTCATCGGCTTCAACTCTCAACCCATCCCCACCATGCCCGCTCCTGCATTGCTCCTTCTCCTGGTGCCTGCAGAGCACAGTTCTTTGCACCTCCTCTTCCTCCCCCTTCTCCATGGCCCCCAGGTTGAGCCAGTGCCTTGGGGACACAGTGGACACTGTTCCAAAGGGAAATATCAGAGCAGCTTTAAATATGGTGAAGAAACAACGTGGAAAAGTCAGAGAGATTAATCTTTGTGCTACCCAGTAAGGTGATGAGCAAGAGAGTCCACGCAGTGATAGTAAGGCCAAAAAATTTAAAGCAATCAAAGGACATATTTCTCCATGAGATCCAGCTTTTAAATCCAGCAGAGCACCGAAGCTGTGCCAGTAATTTCACATATACTGACACCACATGGCACAGCCACTCAAAGCCCCTTTGAAAATGCTCAGCTCTTCTGGCGAACGCCGGAGCAGGAGATCTGCAGGAGCACATCCAGTAAAACCCCCTCGTCCTCCCCTATCTGCTGTTTGTTTCCACAGCAGAGGGATATCTGCAGCCTTTTTCCAGGAAAAGAAAGCACAACAGCCGTGTTGTCAGAGCTCAGCAGCCTTGTGCTTACAAAGGTTGTCTTTATGGGAAATACACAGTGCTTCATGCACTTTTGGAAAATGCCATAATATTGGTCCCTAACGAGATGGCTGTATGCACGAACGGCTGCACAGTATTGTCCTGGACAGCAATTAATTGCATCTGCAGCACGGATAGGCACTCTGAGCTCTGCCTCTGGGAGGATGTAGAGTGCTTTTGGGTACAGAACTGAATTCAGGGCTCGCGGATGGAGGTGCATCACGGAGTTAACTTTGTAGTTGGAAGACCAGTGCTGTAGGTGTGGTGGTGATCCAAGGACTGGATCCCATACAGGCTGGAGCACGAGGCAGAGCTTTGCTCTGCACAACCACTGGTGCCTTTCTGCCGTGGGTAGCGCACCATGGGGCCGGGCTGGTGGGGGCAAATCGAGAACACCACGATAACGCAGCAGAGCTCTGCTCAGCTCGGCAGGCCAGGCCGGACATGGTTCCCCAGAGCAGCGTTGGTTCTGCACACCAACACCTCACCCATCTGTTTTGATAGAAATTAAGAGACCAATTCCAATATTTCAAACATCACTCAGCCTGCTGGCGGCCCCGCTGCGCTAATCGCCGCCGCTAAACCTGCCTTTGGTCACTAATGCATTTAAACATCGCTAATGACACGGAGGTATGACAAGATAAGAACAGCCTCGTAATGAATGACTCCACAAAAGCAAAGTGACAAAAGTAATTATAGCATCGCACGGGCGGGCGGCCCCGCACGGCTGCAGACATCGGGTTTCATGTACCACTAAAAGAGCAGCGAGATAACCCCCGCCGTGGGAGCCCGGCTCGCGCCCGCAGTGCACTGACATCGGCGCCGGTAACACGGAGCAATGTGCAGGAAAGAAATAACTTCAATTTGCTTCAATTAATTAGACAAATTAATTAAGCTACTCTTTGGTATTCTGAATCTATTCAAGGACTGGATACTGCAGAGATTTTGTTAAATGGTTCAGAGAAGGCTTATTAACCCGGCAATGAATGCAATCAAACCCCATAAAGCACCAACTTCAAGTGCATTTGTGAAGACGAAAGCTTTTCAAATCAGATAGGAGAGCTACAGAAAGTGCTGGGTATTATCATAATCTGGCTAGTGTTCAATTTGACACTCTCGTGTCAAGATATTAGAGCAGAATGCACAATGGTCTGATAAACATGTGCTTAAGGAATGACAATCCTCATAATCAGTTAATTTCTATTTATCTAATGATACACTTTCCACAGAAACTCATATTAGAAAATAAATAAGATTACAGGATAATTCTGTGAGCTCTAAAAACACAAAGCGCTCATCTTCCTCCAAATGCAGCACTTTAATAGCAGTATCATCCATGCTGTGACACCACAGTGTGTCCCCTGGGCCCGATGCCATCAGCTCCTCCACCAGCATCAGCACTTCTCCATTTCAGCCATCCCTCGTGTATGGGGCCTGATTCTGGGGGCAGGTCTGGCAGGAGCTCCAGTGATGGGATGGGGAAATGGGGAGATGGGACATGGGTCTGTTGTGTAGGGGTTGGGATGAGGATGGCATCAGGGATGTGGTGGGATGAGGGTGTGACTGGGGTGTACCAGGTGTGGGGATGCACTGGGGATGTGATGCCCAGGGCAGTGGTGGAGTCACCATCTCTGGAGGTGTTCAGGAACCATGGAGATGTGGCACTGAGGATCATGGTGAGTAGGTAGAGTGGAAGTGGGCTAGGGATGGGCTTGGGGATCTCAGGGGCCTTTTTCAGCCTTAACAATTCAATGATTCTATGAGGATGAGATAGGGACAGGAATATATGAATGCATGGAGAAATATAGTTTGATTTGTATGTAGAAGTATGGTATGATTTCTCCATTTAAGTAACCACAATATTTAAATGCTTGTTATGAACTCAGCCTCTCTCCAGGATTCACATTTTGAAGAAAACTCAAAGATTGGTCTACTAACATCCCAAGAACCAGTATGATTAGATAAAACTAACACTGCCAAAAGCGTCAGTGCTTTCTTAGGACTTTAAACAATGCTACATTCAAGAGCAATGCCTATGTGAGCAGAGGAGGACTGAAGGAGTTGGTCTGTGTGGCTGTGCTGGCACCACAAAGCCTCTTGGACACGTTCCTGGGAGGGATTTTAGGTGAAAATCCCAATCCAAGAGGCTGAAATAGGGCACTGTTAGAGGCTGCAGGATATGACCCGTCATAGAAACAATAGCTAGCCCGGAAGAATTGGGTTTATTATCTGGTCTAAAGGGATTTTATTGACTTGCTGAAAAAATGTCATATTTAATATTGAAGTATAACTTTTAAAAACAGAGATGCTGACTCTATAAAAATGTGCTCTCGAGCCGAGACCTTGACTCCAAAGTGTAATCCAGAGTTTTTTTTATAGCTGTGCTATAAATCATCAAAATTAAATGTTTGCATTAGCAGTACCGAGAGCAGCCCTCGTAGAGCAGTGGGGCTGTGTCATGGAGCACAAAGAGTTGGGCATTGCACCACTTTTCTCTTAAAAGAGCACCACCAAGCCCCCTCGCCATCCTTGCTGGGGGCTTTGCAGCCCAGCCCTGCCTAGGGCTGAAATAACCTGGCCAGCCCTACCCCTGAGGTGCCAGCAGAGGGGTCAGCGTGCTCTGTCCATGGGCACAGATGTGCCCCAGGACCCCATGTGCACCGCACCACCACGCAGTGAGGAGAGGGGACCTGAGTGCACAAGGCTCCTGCACCTAGAGTATTCTTGCAATTATCTCGAGGGGTGTAATGGGGTGTTGGTGAAGGGCCTTCAGAGAGGATGATCGTGTGCATAGGTCTGAACATTTTTATCTGATGTGCAGTTATGTCATTTTCACAGGACACCATAGATAAAACGCCATTATAGTTTGAGATCTGCAATGTTCACATGGGGGCCCAATGTAGGTGAAGGGCATGAGACCCCAGAGCTGCTCAGCAGAGGCCCCATCCCACCTCCCCAGGTGAGCACAGCCACCACCAGCTGCTGCTGGGCCCTAACAGTGATTACTGCCCATGAGCAGCACCTGGGCCCGGGGCCATCCTAGGGATAAATGAGCCTTTTTCTGCAGGTAGCATACACTCACAGGGTTTAGCTTTGCATGTCTCCTCTTGAAGGCTGACACTTGCAGGATAAGTTGTTCTTTCTCTGTTCCCTAGCTGGATTATTTCCTCCTCGCTGAGCTGCTACCTGCAGGACAGCACTGCACAGAGCAGAGATTCACTGCAGCCTCAGTCTGTAAGTGGTTTTGGAGGGGGATCCAGAGCTTAAATCTACCCCTGGCTCTGTATTTGATCTCAAATGTAGTTTTTAATTTGTCCATCTGATGTAATTTTAAAGTTGAGGGTTCTCCAGCAAGATGAGGAAAAACTTTTTACATGGATGTAGTTATTTTTTTTGCCAGCTGTTCCCTGTGTGAGACCTCACCCCAAGGTGCAGCGGCTCTGAGCACCGAGCATCCTCCTCCTGCAGGCACAGCGTGTGCTCAAGTGTTCCTGCTATGCTGTACAGCTAGGGTGGAGACCCACTGAACCCAGAGGTGCTATGGGGACGTGGCCACAGTCTCATCCTTGCATGTGGGAGCAGGGATGCCAAGCCCTTGGAAATAACAGCTCGGAGGCTTCTCTGGGTCTCACTTTTCTCTTAGGGAGTTGCCAAGGAGAAGGCTTTCTGCAGAGTTGTGCTGGAGTGACATTCATGCCTCTGAGCTGGTGTTGTCTTCCTGCAGTAATCCCTGCTCTGGGTTCTGCTGGGCTCTCCCTGATGTTTCTTTGTCACTGAGTGCCAGGGAAGGGCAGAGCAGCAGCACTGTCACCAGCCCTGACTTCGGGTGTTGAGAAACCCCTCCTCACAGGTGGGCATCAACTGTTAGTTGTACCTCACTGCTCCCATTAATACATAACGAAGTTCAGTTTGCTGCTATTTATCACATTACTTTAAGTGGAACTGAGTTCATAACGCCAAAGAAAAGAAAATAATGCAGAGCCTTCCATGCCATCCACAAAGTGTTTGTATTAGCAGCAATGTATACAGCTTAATTTATTTTTTGTTCTATTATCACTGCTCCCCACTGCTCCCTCATCCTCAGGGGGTGCTCCTGCTCTTTCATGTATGTCTAAAAGCTGAAGAGGCACACAGGCAGATAACATTACATGGCGCTGGGTCGTTGTCGTTTGGGGTGTGCTGGAAGAAGTTAACACCAACAACTGGAGGTGGTCGACACCGAGCTGGAGTTCTTTCCTTAACACGGAGCAAAGCTCGAAGTCAGGGCTGTGCACTTGGGGGACTATTTTGGGTGCCTCCGATGGGAACAGCACGTGTGAGTGTCGCCCGATGCGGCACAAAGAGCAGATCCCAGAGGCGTGCTTCCCTGACGTGCTCCTGCTGGATGCGTGTGTTATCGGCGCCTTGTGCGCAGCGGACGAAAATAATCATTTGTGAATGGAGCCCTAATTACATTATGGCTAATCCATTTTCCTCTCTGAAGCTGGTAGTCAACAGTTTATTCTCTCACCTCAGAGATGAAACCAAATGTCAATTTCCAAGATAACATTGACGTGAACTTATGTATCAGGCAAGTAGACAAATACCATTATAATCATTTATAATCCTCTAAAGCTGTGACTGAGAAGTGGCATTTGGACTGGATTTAAACTTGGCGTTGTCCGTGCAGAAGATTAACCGCTACATAAGACTTTGATTCCTGAGTATTGCCCATTAGAGAGTTTTTACATAGGAAATTGCAGCGTTACATATAGTTTTAACGCGGTTAACAGAGTCTGACACAAACAATAACATTCCAACTCTGGTTAATTCTTTCACATCCCGTTGGCAGCAAGGAAAAACGCGCTGGCATCCAACAGGCAACCAGCAGGACTTGGAGGATTACTTCTGCTCGATGGGAGTTGTATGTCCCATGCTTGCTGTGGTATGCCAGGAGCAGCATTGGACAATGTGCTTTGTGAAGGCTGCCCCAATGGATGGGGCAGTAAAGGCCAAGCAGTGCGCATCCCCTGTGCTGGCCACAGCCTGCCCTTCTAGGGAGAGCTTGGGAGGAGAAGCAGTGGGGCTGCATTAAGGTCCTCAGACCCAAACAAGAGGCTCAATAGGGGATTTGGGATGGCCCCGGGTGGGTATGTGGGGGTCACCCATTGAGCTACAGAGGATGAGGTGGGACCTGATAGACATGAAAGTAGTGCTGGCAGCTCGTGAAGAAAAGGATCCAGTCTGGGATATTCTTTCCAACTTTTTCTGTAACTTGGTCAGGAATGAGCACTGCCGAAGTGGAGATACTGACCCCACTCCTGAGCATGGGGATGGGGCACTAGATCAAGGATATGGCTCAGTGGGTATGGTGGGGGGGATGGATTGGGGTTGGCACGTCTTTTCCAACTGTCATGGCTCTAGGATCTTGCTGGTGATATGAGCTGGGCACCAAGCTGTCCTCCAAGTTCTGATGGGTTCAAGCTGCTCGCTTTCATTGTTCCCTGCACTGTGTTCATGAGGCCTGAGGTCCTGCTCTTTGCTGTGGGAAGGGATGCGTGCAGATGAGTCCCATGGGTGTGGGATCAGCTCCAATGGGAACGCTTGTGTCCATGAGCTGTGATGCTGTAGCTGCCCTGTGCTAGGAGACCTGAGTGTCTGCTGGGCCTTTTGAAGGCAGATTGCAGCCCCTGCAAGCAGCCTGATATCATCTGGGTTCAATTTAGTGATAAATGTGCTCCAGAAGTATCTGACTATTTGTAAAAGCCCACAACGCTTCTTATCAAAATATTTCCCCAGTCTTTCCCCATCCCCAGCTACCTCCTCCTTCCCTCCTGTGCATTGCCGTGCCCCAGCCATTAGCAGTACTATCGTTTTCTCTCCATGTGGGAATTAGGAGGGAGAGCTGTCCTCCAACGAGGGCAGACCCAGTCCTCCTGGGGCTCCCAACCCATCTGTGCTTGAGCAAGTGTTTTCCCCCCGGGCATTATCCCTGGAAATTAAAGAACGCAAACACACCAGGCTCATTTGTTTTGTGTGTTTAATTTCTTCGTAGGTTTGTATAAGTACTTACCATCCTCTCTTAGAAGATAATCGAAGACAAATGTGCGTACAAGACGCAAGCTTAACAAATGGGGCTGCCTTCCGAAAATGAGAATGCCCATGAAATAGATACGGACGTGAGAGAAGCGCGGCTCCGCGCAGCATCCCCAGCGCCTACGGGGAGCAGAGACTTCAGGAAGGTCACTGAAACCAGGAATTCAGCTAAAATCAACGCTTCTCCACCATCAATATTCATCCAGTCCAGACAAAACATTTCATTTTGTAGCTGCTCGTAAATCAGACAGAGAAGAAGGGGGGGAAAAATGGAAGAGGGAAAGAGAAGGATATAAAGGAAGGAATAGCTGGGGGACGAGTGGAAGACGAGAGGAGGCTCTGCTCGTTCGGGCTCACATCTGCTCTCTCTGAAGTGGAACCACCTGTTAGTTTATTAAATTGCACGATTAATTTATGTGGAGGGAAGGGGAGACTGCAGCTCATCAGTGATGTCCTGTTTCGCCCCCAGCCTCCAACCCGCAGCCCCAGCACACCACGGGGCCCTTGTTTCCATCAGAGTGTTCCAGAACCTTCCTCAAGGCTCTTGGTGCCCCACGGTGTGCTGGTCCTAAAGCAGGATCTCTGCCCCTAAAACATACCCAAATGGTCCCCAAAATGCTCCTCAGCAGACAGCACCACGATGCTGGGGTTAAGTCTTCTCCGTTGCTTCTGGCAGCAGCACTGCCGTGCTCACCCGCGTCCAAACACTTGAGTTTTTCATTATCAAAGACAATAAATGCTCCAAATAATTTATTTCAGATGTCTATTTCGGAAGGTGTTGTAGCACCTCTATCCTGTGAGCTCTTAAGGCAGGCGGGTCCGCAGCGACGCACGCCTTCCCGGCTCGTTGAATCGTGCTCCAATTATGTGAAATGCTCTCCAGATTTGGTTCCCGTTATTGTCTTCCTTTGGCATGACTGACTGGAGCCCTCGAATTGGAAAGGTCCCAGAATCTTCAGCCTCCTAAAATATTTTCAATAACGTTGAGAGCAATTTTCCTCTGAGCATGTAAGGATTTCAGCGGAGGAGCCAACTTTCCCAGAGGAATGATCCAATTACGGGGACTGGATGCTCCTGTCAATCTCTCCCTCAGGGACGTGGAAAATCAAAATTATGATTTATTTTTTTAATGTGACAGTGAGCGTAAAGGCAGAAATCTAAACCATACCGTTATCTCCCCAGGCACTCCCGCTCCTCTGGCTGATACTGTTAGCTAAAAATACCGACTCATTTCAGGCAGAACCTCCTTAAATTCTGCCCTAATGACAGCGCCGGCAGGGCCCAGCCTTCGGTACGGCGCTGAATTATGACTTTTTAATGGTGACCTTTGCATGTAAAAATTGAGTCAGAATGACTTCTGCTTTCGCTAATGCAATGAGAGAAATGTGGTTCCAAGTGAGGGGTTTGCAGTAATGACAAAGGAAGGGAAAGGAAGCAGCCGTCCCCCAAAAACCGAAAATAGCTTCCTGGGCTCAGAGCACAGGAGCCTTTACTCCGGCTGCTGCAGGGCTGCAGGAGATGTCCCTGCTGCTGGTGATGGTGGTTGGGGTTCCTTGGGTGGGATGGGGCCCTGAAGGGGCTTGCTGAGCCCTGCTGACCTCCAGCCTTCTTCATCCTCATCTTCATCCTCCTCCTGGCTGCTGTGTCCCCCCTGCCTCCAGCCACCGCACAGCACTGTGCTGCCCATCACAGCCCCTGTGCCTCCCATCATGTTGTTTCCTACACTCTGGGGTCTGATCTGGTTATAGGGTTATAGGGGTGCCAGGATTCAGGGTGCAAGTGCACAGAGCTGGAGGGGTGAAGGAATGCGGAGCGCCAGGATAAAGGATGGTAGAGATGCAGGAATTCAAAGTGCAGAGGTGCGTGCAGGGTGCAGAGATGCAGGACACAGGGGTGCTGTGTTGTAGGGATGCAGGACGCAGGGTTGCAGGGTGCAGGGGTACAGGCACATTGTGAGCTGCCTTTGTGCAGGGGCAGTGGGGGGTCTTTGTCCCCTGGGCTGCCTGGCTGCCGGCTGTGGGGCTGCGGTGCTGAGATCAAGGCGTGGGCAGGGGGCTGTGTGCAGCCACACTCCTCCATCCCCCTTAGAAGTTGTTGTTGCTATGGGGCCCATTGTTGCCAGCTTTCCCCTGGCTCTTTACATCCCGCACCTTGCTTTTTCACTGTGCGAACAATAATGCAAACTCCTTTGGCTCCCATTGCTTCCTTTTCACATGTTTTTCTCGTCTTGCGGTCTATTATGAGTGATAAATCCAAAGAATTGCATCGTTCTTTAAAAGATTTTTCACAACCTGATCATACTGGTTTACACTGCACAAAAAGCTCAGGGAAATCTGCATATCTATGGGTCGTTATTAATTACCTGGTATGACATCTCTAACTCTGCAAAGATTCATCTCGCACTAATGAAGCTACCAGGGGCTGATCCTGTGCAGCTGAAAACTGTGGTTCCAGTGCAGCAAAGAGTCTGTGCGCTCCTTCAGCCCATAGGGTCGATGCAGCCAGGGCAGAGCTGCTCAGTGAAGGGAGTGGGACCAGATGGCCTTTAAAGATCCCTTCCAACCATTCCATGATCCTATGATCCTCACACCACCCCCTCCCATCCATTTGTAGGACCTCAGCAGGAAACCAGCTGGAGGACAAAAGCCTTTGGTGCTGTCTGTGAGTCCCTTGGGATCGTGCTCACAATGTGAACAGAGATTTGGGGTTTGAGATTGGGCTCCAAGGGCAGTGATGCCCCCCATTCTCTGTGCCCATGCCCTACACTGGCATCACCCAGTGACCCCATTAGCCAAAAACTGCACCGTGCAATCGCTTACATGGAAGCAATCTTCGTGCTCAAGTGAATTATTGAAGTCTGTTTTAAAATTTCTAATGAGGAAGAGCGCACACGGACTGGTGCATTGGCGTGCCAGATCACCCAGCTCTCAATGACAAATGTTTTAATTAAAATAATTATAATTAAATGGATGTCAAAAAAATGTTGCAGTTTGAAATGCACGTCACATACCGCCATCACATCCCATCAAAGGCAGGGCACCCAGGCCCAGGGGCACAGCCGCTGCGGGGGCTGCTTGATGCGGGGTGAGCCCAGGATCCGAGCACAGCCCCACGGCCCCGGGGTGGGGAACATCAGAGGCAGCGTCCCCAGGATGTCCTCAAGCTCCTCTATGTGACCCAGCAGAAATGTAACAGGATCTGAGACCGATGACCGCCTGCTCCACGCAGATCTCTGTTCTATTTTTGGGCTGGGTCCCTGCGCTGCTGCAGCAGAAAGCGGAGCAGCAGGGGTCCCTGTGCCCCCACCCACACGTCCCCATCACCTTGTCCCCATCCCCATTCCTTGCTGCAGGATGAGATTCTGCCTCTCTGCGATCGGGGCCAACTGTTGTAATCGGATCTTAATTACACAGCTCTCCAAGAGGTTATTTTTATTTCTTTGTTTGTTAATGCAATTATTTAGCTGCCCTATTTTAGCCTTGACCTTGCAGGAAGAGGGTATTTTCCAGTCAGCATAATGCTTTATCTTTGAAAGCTACAATCAATAAGGATAATTAATGATGCCTGCTGCAATGATAGCCTCAGCAATCATTATACCACATTAATCCCTGCAGTCAGACTGGGGTCAAGGCCATCTAAATCATTCACCTAGGGGTGGGGAAATTCAAATAATTTACCAATTTAAATCCAAGGAAACAACTCTGGCTTTATTTTTCCTAGCTGCTCACGCTGTTGCATCTTGACGACAACACAGCTCGTGTTTTTGGGAGGTGCCTCAAACATGGACATGCCAGCTGTGCCCCAGGTCCCTGCTGGCAGTGGGAGCTCTGGGGTGTGCTGGGGACTGGTGAGCAGAGCAGGGATGCTCATACCAGTGTCAGAGAGCATGGGATCATGGAACCACAGGCTGGTTCGGGCTGGAAGGTGGACACCCTGAGGCCCACCCAGTTCCATTTCCCAGGTGCCTGAGCCCCCACACTTTCCCTGTGCACCACCAGTGATGGGGGATACCCAGCAGCACCACGGCCCTCGTGGTGAAGATTTTCTTCCCTGTATCCAATGTCAACCCAACCCATTTCTTCAGCACTCGTTGCTAAAGGGCTGCAGGACATTGCTAATGGATGTCTCCCAATTAGGATGAGGGGTTGCTCTTTTAGGTGAGTTTGAGTTTCTACCCAAGTCCTTCTCGGTGTATCTACCAGGCTAGCTCATGTGAACCACGCTGTGTAATTTATATATGGACACGCACCATAAATTATGGCCTAAGTACATAATTCTACAGATATAATTAATTGCATTAAACATCTACGTCTTAAACCTACAATTAGATAACCCTCGGAGACAATCCCGTTAGCGTTTTTAATAAATACTTGTGTTTGAAGCTGTTTAACAGAGCACCTGATAACTGATATAGCAGTGTTAACATCTGTTCCATTATTTCCAGAGGACGTTAGTTTCACGTAATGCTGCTCACATAAAATATGCATTTGTTCTTGACTGTCAAGTGCCTCTATTATTTTATTAAAAACTCAAAAAAGAATATAATCAGACTTCATAATTTATGTGTGACATTTTCATTACAGAAAACTTTATGCAAAATTGAATTCTAAAATTTAATTTCCTGTGATGTTTAAATTACTTACTATCTGGCTCCTCTCCAAACATTGTGATCACTCCAGGCCCCATATGAATTCTATTAAGGATATGTTTAGCTGCTGCCAAAGCATACGGGGTATTTTTCTATGTAATTCCAAGAATATGCTCCTTAAATTTATTTTGTGCCGGTTTAAATAGTTTCCCTTGCACGGGAAAGCAATGCAAGACATTTTTAACCACTGCTGTTGTGTTTTTTTGGTTGTTTTCCTCTCATTTTGGCACAGTGGGGTCTCTCCCTGGCTGGAGCCACTTGGAAGTGGTATGGGGCAGAATGGGGACACAGGGGTGAATCGTAGAATCACAGAATCATTTGGATTGGAAAAGACTCCTGAGATCCCCAACCCCAGTCCACCCCACCATACCGCTGCCCACATCCCTCAGTGCCACATCCCCATGGTTCTGGAGCACCTCTAGGGGCAGTGACCCCATCACTTCTTGGGCAGCCCCATGCCAGCCAAGGCTCCACCAGAGCTTGGGATCAGTGCACATGGATGGATCACTGCTGTCAGGTTCTGTCATTTTCTGAGCAGACCACATCAGAAGAACTTGCCTGGCTACAGTGAAGTAGCTTCATCACGTGAATCTTCAGAGAAATTCACAGCACGGCTTTGGAAATAATTTAGCTTGCTTTTGCAATGTTTCAGGCACTGAGTGTGACTGTGATCTATGAGAGACCAAACTGAGGGCACTCTGACAAATTCTTGCTCATCTCCTTTGCCTGGTGCCAGTGATGGGAAGGTCCCAATAATGGACAGGTCCTGGTGATGGGCATATACCAGTGATGAGTAGGTCCCAATAATGGCCAGGTCCCAGTGCTGACTGGGATGTGCATGTGTCCTGGGGCCTCCCCTGAAGCTGAGCACAGTGCTGCACATCCCAGCACATCCCAATACACTGCAAATTGTCTCAGCACATCCCAGCATGTTCAAGCACATCCCAGTGCATTCCTGCAAATCCCATGATACCCTGGCTTATCCCAGTACATCCCAATTCATCCCAGCATATCCATAGACATTGCAGCTCACGCCCAGCACATTGCAGTGCTTCCTAACATGTCTCAGCTCAGTCCAGGATGTCCCAGCTGATCCCAGTAAACCCTGGCACATCCCAGTACATCCCAGTCTGTACCAGCACTGCCCAGCCTTCTGAAGGTGCCCATTTAAGTGTATTCAGCCAAACTGGAACATTCAGGAGGAGAAAATTGGCTCTCCCGGTCCTGCAGCACAGATCCAGCAGGAATTTCTCTTCCTGAACACCAAGATTCACAAATTGGGTGATGACAAAACCAGATAATTAATCACCAGTATCTTAATTTATTTATTACTGAGCGCTTTATTAACCTATACACTTTGCTGCCTGTACATCTTTAATGGGCTTATAGTAGAATTATTCATTTATTGCTGTGTGTGAAATAGCACCTCCATAACTCACCTGTGGCACCATGAGATATCAGTAACAGCACCTGGGGGCCACTTGTGACAACGAAACTCTGTTTGTGGAGCTGAAACCTCCTCATCCCATTGGCCCCACTTGTCTTCTTGGGGAATGGAGACCCTACAGAGAGTGGATGCATCTTGCTCTGCTATGGGCCCCAGGGAGCCAGTTTGGGATTCTCATTGGATCAAAGGGGTTTGCCTTTAGTGGATGGAGTGAGGAGTTAGCATGGGAGAAAGGGGATTCCTGTGCCAATCCTGCCTGTCCATGGGTTGTGCTCTGAGGGTCTCCTCCTTCCCAAGTACTTCTCACACAACCCTGGTCAGGATGGTTGTTTACAGCCCAGTGGCAAACAAATGGGGAAGAGGGGAAGCAGACATTACCACTGTGCAAATTAACATCACGGATGTGGCAACAGGAAATGTATCCAGAAGGAAATCACTGAGTTCTGTTGTGAGCATCATCCCAGTACACACCTCGCTGGTACCGCAGGACCCCCGGCTGGGGGTGCCCACCCTGTGTTCCCCAGAGCACGGCAGCTGCCAGGACCTGACGCAGCGCCCGCCAGGAAAAGCCATTACCGCCATTAGGCCGCCGATAGCATCAGCGGGCGGACGGCCCTAATTGAGAGCGTGCTGAGTGATGACCCCACACCGGCGGCCCTATTCCCCAGCGCACAGCTCCTGGCCAAGCCCCAGCCATCGGACTGTGCTTTCAGTAATAAATCCTGACCTATCAATATGTAATAGGCCTCGATCACCGGTGGCTGACGTAGGGCTGGTTGTCTTCTGTCTGCCTGTAATTAGCAGCAGTCAGATCGGGCTGTGTGACACTGAGCAGCACCCCACGCTGTATGGGAGCAACATTAGATGGAACATGCGTTGCTGTTGTCTGGCTGACTCCATCACAGGGATGGTGTGAAATCATCCAGTTGGCCATAAAGGGGTGGGAAATACTGCAGGGACAGCCACACCAGGCTCCAATGGCAGCGATGGCAATGCGGTGCGATGCAGGAGAGGAGCTGCTGCCTGCAGAGCTGACGTGCCCCCAAATGAGACCATAAAACCATAAAGTTAATGAGGAAGCCTTCTACTTTTTTACAGGATAACCCTTTACAAAGCCAGCTCGGGAGCCAGGCTTTCAGGGTAATACGGTGAGCGCTATAAAATGGATGTTTAATGTAGCTGGGGGCCAAGAAAAACGCGGTATAATTGCAGCGTGCAGCTCGCTAAGTAAAATGATAGCTCTTAAGGATGAAATACAGCACAGGTCTTCGGAGCAGCACCAGGCTCCGGCCTCATGTTGCTTCAATAACAGTTTCTACATTGCATTTACAAATGCATCTCAGAGGAGATTTGTTACAAACATCTCTGAGCTTGGCAATAGGATGCTAAGGCCGTCTGCTCACGTTATTTGTTGTGAATAAATTCCCTGTACGCTACGAGCTCCTGCTCCCATCCTGCTCTCTCCCATGCCTTGTGACCAAAGTTACAAGCATCACCATTTCTATAAAACAATGTCAGCTTTAAGCTGCAGTGTTTTAGCAGGCTTTAGGAGCTGTGAGATGTACCACCTGCAAATGGATGCTCTGCCCTAGCAAGGTGCCATCCATCAGCCCCACCGGGAACCACCGCCATGGGATCGTGTGGCAGTGCAGGTCTGGGTGCATGGGGTGGGCAGTGCTGGTAACCACAGTGCCCTCACACTGCCACGAGGGGCTGCACGTCCAGACCTAACACCTCGGGTGCTCACAACAGTGCGCTGTTGGGCGTCAGCTGTGATAAAAACAGAAGTTGGTCTCTGCAACACCACTCTTCTGCGGCACCACTTGACTCCAGGGAGGAGGGAGAATCTGGAAGTCTCCCTTAAAAGTTAGTGAAGTTGGGAAAATGTGTGGTTTGGGGATTTTTATTCAGAGCTGCCACTCTGCCCTGCAACACCAGGCAGGTGGGATAAAGCGCATTTCCACGCCAAAGTTTTCCTAAATAGGAATTATGGATTACTGAGAATACCAGTTTTTGTTAGAAATAGTTCCTGGTGCTTTTGGGTTTGGGTTCCCTCTTTCCAGGACCCAAATGCTGCAGAAATCTGATTAGACTTCCACAACCCTTGGTGCCATCACGTGCCAGGCACATGCTCACATAACAGGTCCTGGTGGGGTTCTAGTGTGGTCATAGTGGGGTCCTGATGGGGTTGTAGTGGGGTCCTGGTTGGGTCTTGCTGTGGTCCTGGTGGGGCCACGAGGCTGTGGGATCCCCAGCACCACGCTCCTCCCGTGAAGCACCACGCTTTGTGCATGCTTTCTGTCCAACAGCTATTAAGGAATGAGTGCTTCCATGAGTGTGTGTCAGTCTCATTAAATGTTTCCAGGTCATCGTGACAAGCCCGACGGTTTAATCAGAACGGGGCTGATCAGTTACTCTGCAGCTCCATGTATTCAAAGCCGCCTTCTCCACAGGCTCTGCTGAACGAGCTGCATTAATTGTTCAGGACCTACAGCACATGCTCCAGTGAAAATAAATTACTTTATTTCTATTACACCGGCGGTGGCTGTGTAACTTAATTTCATTAGCTCGAACCTGTTGAGAGTGTTCAGATTTCCATAGCAGGACGCACTTGAAATGAAAAGATGCTTTCGGTTCTCAATTAACAGAATCGTTCCCTTTCAACTGAAATGAATGTTATTGAAACCAATTAGCATGGACTGGAAAATCTCTCATTAACGAGGGGAGTGTGGGTGAGTAAACAGCAATGAAAAGATGAAATTAGAGAAGAGCCTCTTCTTGTTGGCCTGAATAATTACATGCTTAGTTGCCTAATTGTCTGGTGAAAAGCCTTGCCGTGATAGTAACAGATTGCCATGTTCATTAGGCTGCAAAAGGCCACCTGCTGCTGAGGCTCATTTTCCTGCAGTCTATATACACGTGTCGCTCCCCAGGGACCGATATTTGGACACAACACTAACTGTGAAAAGCAAATGAGCTTGCCAATATGCTGCAATATTGTGTCCTTTATGCCAAGATACAGAAGCTTAATATGTCAAATATAATGAATAAAACCAACAGCGATAACGAAGTTTATGAGGAAAGTGACCTTATAACACGTCCCGGTGTCGGAGTCCGGGGCGCAGACACCGATCTCTCCATACAGATGTTCCTCTCTGGCCCGGGCTGCTCCAAATTACACAGCACAAAAGATAAATTACAACTGTTACAGCCCGTGCGATTTCTGAGACAATGGCATAATGAAAGCCTACAATGTCACTGTGAAGATTGGAACCAAATGTTAAATGCTGCATGCTCAGAAGTGCTCGTGAAAAACAGCATTGTTCGTATTTGCTCCGCTGTGGCAATAAACATCAAAAGGAGGGAGGCCTCTTTGCGCCAGCCCTTCCTCAGATCACTTCGTGCCTCGTAATTGCTATTTTTATGGGTCTTCTAAGCTGGGTTTATTGCACGGGGCTGCTCGCACGGGGACGTCGCTCTGCGCAGTGCCAAAGGACGTGGGAGGATCAGAGCGGTACCCAGCACAACCAGCTTGCAAGGACCCGCTCTTCCCAAGCCCAAACCTTCCTGCTTTCTGCACAGTGTGCTCAGGCACTGCAAGGTAAAAAAGGAAAAGTAGGGATGAGTGCTCTCTGGTTTTGGAAGCGCTGATCCTGATTCAGTAAGGTTTGGGTGTTGAGGATGTTGTGTTGGCAGATGATCCAGCTGAGAGTAAGCCTTAGTTCCCTTGGGTCAGATCTGAGGTTTGTAATGGAAATCTCTCACCGGAAAGTGGAGGAAAGCCCAGCCTCTGGATGGCAGCAGTGCTGGGAACCAGTGCAGTGCCCCACAGTCTCACTGCAGCTTTGCTGCTGCTGGGGTGAGGGACAGAATGGGCGGCTGAGGCAGAGGAGAAAGACACACAATAAAACAAGGGGGAAAAAGAGCTGCGGATACAAACCATTGAGTTTTTGCAGTCCCCACACTCTGACTATTGCAAGCACAGGATTCCAGGCATATGCATGTCCTCCCTTGAGCAGCGTTCCCAGCTGCTTCTAACTGAAGAGGTACCATGCACATATGCACGTGTGCGTGCATCGGTATCTACACTGCAGTGCATGATGCTACAGCAACAGTAACTGCTGCCAAGTTTACAAATCGTCTCCACCCCGCTGCATAGGATGAGCCCTCCTGTCACATCTTTGCAGCTAAAAGCTCCCCCAGCACCAGGTGCATCACGTTTAAAATGTTCCATGCAGACAGTGGGTGCCTCTCACAGTGCTGCGCATCGCCTTCCATCAGAGAGCACTGTGAGTGCTGAAGGCTTTAATGCTACTCAGGCTGAACACAGAAAGTTTACTCCCTCTCAGTCAAAGGTCTTGAGGTGCCAGAGGCAGAGCAGCATGCAGTGCTGTTTCTGGTTTGCTGAATTTGGACTGCCTTTTTTTGGAGAGGAGAACGCCAAATGAGTCCTTCATTAATTTGAAGAGTGAGAAGATGTGATTAAGGAGTGGTTTTCTCACGTAGGAAAACAGCCAGCCAGCCCCACTGCTCCCAGCAGAGCCCCAGCACTGTGTCCCATGGCAAAATCCCCACCAGTTCATGCAGCTGAGTGGGTGACAGTCTGACTCTCCTTTGGGCAGACACAGATAGCAAAAAAATGTATTTGTACACTGATGGCAGTTCCTGGAGCATCTTTACATCCATTCTATGATTCTGTGAACACTAGGGGCAAACTAAGGGAAATAGCAAACACTGGTAACATCCTACACGTTCCTTGCTAGGGTCTGAACTCTGGATTTATGCTTGACCCTCCCAGTGAAGAATATTCTTGCTGAGGTCCCAAGGCTTGCTGCCCCACGTGGATCGATGGCATTACCCTGGGCCAGGGGTCTGAAAACTGCATTTGGAGATGCCTGGGCACCACAGTGAGCCACACTGAGCTCCTCCAGCAGCTCTCACCCAGCCTGTGAAATATCCAATAGAATACAATCTAGGCTACTTTCCAACTGGTTGAATACAGTTGACTACATTAATTGCCAAGATCAGTTTTACAACAGAGGAAGATGATTTATTGAGTGATTTCTTGTTTTCACGATGGTCCCACCTGATTCGTAGTGTTTTTATGTCTGAGGAATGGCAAATGCAAACCCCTGAGATGTTCCACTCAGTATTAAGTAAACCCAATGCAGCTTGGACAACAGGAAGGTGTAACTATTTGTAATGCCTGGAAAAATCTTACATGAAAACTACTCTTGGGGAGGCAGTGTGGCCTCGTGGTGATGCACTGCAATGTTTTGGTAGAGAAATGCTTTCATCAAATGCTTGCAAAATGCTTGGGATAGCAGATTTTTAAGCTCACATTTAGGAAAAAATGTGTCAGAAGGTGTTTGTATCTCCACTCCCAGTGCTATGCTGTGGTTTGAAGCACCAAACATCCAGGCAAAAAGAAAGGTTTTGGACACACTGTTGTCCTTGCAGGTCTGCACTGCTTCACAGCCACCACATGGGTGGGTTTCAGTTCTTTGTGGCTGCATTTGCACGTGTTGTACTATCAAATAAAGCCATGTGCCAGAGCAAGGCAAGTCACACTGTGAGAAAACTGATACACCTCTATAATAACCCTGTGTCAATCACCACAAACAGTGGGTGACTGTATGGGAACTGTTGAATCACAGCCTGAACCTCTGATTGATGATTCGAGGCAAGCACTGAGTCAGCCACAGGAGCACAGGTGAAGGCAATGTACCTGTGTGACTGGAACAGGTGGAGTCTGGCTCCACCTCTCCCAGACCCCATTTAAGGGCTGACCACCACTGGGGAAGGATGTCTTTATAGAGATTGTTTCCTTCGGAGTTTTTCCACTGTGAGCCTGAGACACAGGTAAGTGGTCCATCTCTTTTCAATTATTTCTGTCCACCACAATAATCTTTCTCGTTGTGCATCTTGGCTACCATACTATTTGAACTGCTTATTCTGTTTACTATGCATCTATATAAATACTACTTTAACTGCTTGTTCTGTTAACCATACATTTGTTAACTCTGCAGTGATGTTAAAAAATTTCTTCTGTATCTTTCTCGTGTAGCATCATTGGAGACTCTGTTGCTGTATGTGAGGTCTTTTGTGAGCCAAAAAAAAGAAAAGAAGTTGGAGAAAAATATGCAGCAGACAATCAAGAATGACCCAAACTCAATTAAGATGCTCAGAGAAAGAGGAAGTCTTCCCAGCTCCTCTGTAGTGCATTCAGAAATAGTGTCTATCACAAAGGAACCACCTGCGACACACACACAGCAAAGGATGCTAATTTGATTGCCTCGATTCCTTTTAATGCAAAGAGTGAATTGTTTTTAGACTGCTGATGATTAATGTGGTTATTGATTAGTTGATCGATAAGGCTGCGGTGTCTAATTATTGATAATCCTTCTCTAAATGAAAGATCGAGTGTAAAGAGTGCTCGTTACAGAGCTCAAAATATAAAGTGATTCAGTGCGAAGCCTGGTAATTGAAAGTCAAACTAATCCCATGAATTAAATCACGGCCATCCATAACATTTACCTGATAAATCCTTCTGAAAGCTTCATTGAGCTGCCTGCTGTGTTGAGGGTCTCGCTGGGTGCTCTCTGTCCTCATCCCTCTGCTGCTGCCATGTCCTGTGCAGAGGGACATGGGCTGTACTCTGCCTCTCCTAGGTGCTCCCCTTACCCCCACCCTTACCTTCTTTGGTCATGAAGGCAGCAGACAAGCACGAGTTGTGTTGGAATAATATTTTGTTTCTGTAGTCACCAATGGCACATGGCCACCTCTGTGTGATGACAGAGATGTGTGCTTTGTGTAACTGAAATAAAGGACTCAGCCAATGTGAAGAGAACTTCACTGAGGGGATGCAAAGATGCTCAGAGGAAGCTGGAACAAAGCATGGAAAATGAGATCCTGCATTCTGTTTGCTGAACTTGTTAGACAATTAGAAGCCCATGCCACTGTACTCAGGTGGTTAACTCATCCCAGCAGCATCCCCCTTGGCAGCAGCAGCTGGTACTTTAATGAGGGTAATTTTCAGGAGATGCTTCTCACCTGCTGATCCTAAATGTATTCTCAGGCTCTTGAGGCTAGCTGTGTGGTTCTTGCTTTTTTGGGTGGCTGATGTTTTCATCTGGGGGTTTCTGTGCTGGGTTACCTTCATCCTGCATGTGGGGACAGGAGTCAGGGACCACAGGCTCTGCAGGTATTCAACTTCAATACATTGGTAAGTTACATAGCTGAGCTCAAGTGTTTCTCTTATTGCCCATAAGAGCTGTTTTTTCCAGCTACTTAATTTATAGCACAAGAGCTATAAGTTTCTCTAGCTTCCAAGTAGAAGAAAGGAACTATAAACCTAACATGTTTACATTCCTTCCTGTTGTTTTCTCATTGATGTTAGTGAAGAATTCATACCTGTTACACTAGGGCGTATCTACTGTGATGCTGCAATAAACCAGAAGCAAACTCCAGCATAGGGCCCTCTCATTCTCTGCCAGCCTCAGGAATGAGGGAATTGCTGCCAGTGATCGTGCTGTATGAGCTCCCAGCTGCACCCCAAAGACCCCATTTGACCTCTCCTTGGGATTTTCCCTCTCAGTGGGAAGGAATTAAAAGTCAATGAAGCAAAGGGTTTCTGTTTTAAATTCTATCAGTGGTTTGTGCATTGGAAGGCCATTTTGAAAAGCGCATTCTTTGGGAACTTGTGTTAAATGAGATGTAATGTTACTGAAATTATGGTCGTGATTTGGTTCTAGAAATGTCCCCATATTTAATAACAGCGTAAATCACATGTAAAAGATTCTTCACACCAAGTGATGCTGCTTTACATACATAAAACTCATAATTTCTTCTTACTGAAAAGATTCAGACAGTCAGATGTTATTTATGTGTTTAATTTGCCTGCACCACTAAATAACTCCCCACACCCCACAGGCAGTGGTGGTGGGGCTGCTGTCGTGGTCCTCAAGGCAGAAATGTGCCTGAAGGGAACAACCCAACGCAGTGACTTCAGCAGGAGCTGGCACACCTATGGGGCAGGGGCTGCAGGATGGGGGTCCTCGTGCTCAGCTGCTGTGCAAGCAACAGAACAGCAATCAGTGCCATGGAGGTGTTAATGATTGGGGATCGCTGCAGCGCTCCTGTGCTGCTCTGACTTCAGATGGAGCTAAAGCTCTGGCAGGGCTGTCCCAAAGCCAGCACCTGGCACAGGGCAGGTTTTCCTGACAAAACTGAGCCAGTTTGCAGAGTCATGATCAGTTCTGCCCTTACTTCCCCAGGTCTGAGCACAAGCGCGGCTGTTTTGTTCAGTTTCAGGCAAACCAGGAGCAGGTCCTCACTGCAGCTGGGGAGATGATGGCTATGTGAGTTCAGAAGCATTGCATGCCAATGCCTCTTGCCTTTCCAGAGAGGGCTTTGCAGAAACCCCTTGTGTCTTGCTTGTGCTGTGCCCTCCTTGTTAATTGGACTAGATGACCTTGGTAGTCTTTTCTGACCTTAATGGCTCTGTGATTCCTGTTCTGGAAGGTATTTTGTTGAGTGCTGCTTAGGATGAGTTCATCATAAAAAAAAAAAACAAAAAAACAGCTTTTGTGTGAGGTTGCCTTGAAGCAATGGAGATCCACTGCTAGGCAGGATGCCATCCACATAGGGATGCACAACCAAGTCCTGATGCCTTCGGAAGTGCATCCTGCAGTACTTGTGGTGCACCATAACAACAGCACCTTTATGACTAAGAAGTTCTTCTCTGAAATAGCAGCCAAGCCCTGGCCCTGCTACCCAGGGAGCAGTGGGATCCCCGTCCCTGGAGGTGCTCTGGTGCTGTAGGGATGTGCAACTGAGGGGTGGGAGTTGGACTTGTTGATCACAGCAATCTTTTCCAGCTTTAACTGTTCTATGACGATTCCAAGCCCGCCACCCAGAGCTCAACCTAACTCTGCTGGTCCATCCCTGGGTCCCCTTATGACACGCCCCCACGGGCCAGCTCTGCGTGCCACTAATTGCATCAGAGCTCTGCAATCGGGTTGGCAGCACGGAGCCCCGCACCAGCCCGACCGCGGGCTGCCACCGTTTTATCAGCACACGGGTCCCCTGTCCCTCACGCCAGCCAGCATTGTCAGCTGTGACAGGCTGATTTAATCTGCGGGACGCTGAATGCCTCTGACCACTGCGCCGAGTCATTAACCTTGACTCGCGTAATTGAATTCAAGGTTGATTGCCTGTGACCCGCCTCGCCGAGGTCCTCAAAATGTACATATTCATTACGAGCTGCGGCGCTAAATGGATTGCACAGTGAAAGCTGTAGCAATCAGCCTGCTTGGTATGCGGAGGGCGAGGAGGGCACTAATTGCATGTTAGAGCTGAGGATTAGATTATGAAAAGAGTGAGAAAATGAAGATAGATCCCTCTGACACTGTCAGATTAAGGGCAGCGGCGTCGAGGAATATGACATTGAAATTTACAGTGCAGATATGGGAAGGTAGATTTGAAAGGGGGTGCTGGAATCTGTTTTAATTCCTGTGCATTTGGTCTATTATGGACTATTCAGTACCAAAAGCTGGTAAATGTTACTTGCTCAAACTCTGAGCCCGGCACATTAAGCGAAGGCAGATGTGCTCTGACTGTGTCTGTGGAGTGGGGCTACAGGTGAGGGATCACTGGGATGGGGTGAACCCTCCCCAGTGCAGAGCTACACGCTGACTTCTCACCCCACACCTCGTCCTGTGTGTGCCTGGAGGTGTACTGGTGAGTGCTGCTGGGACAACTGGTGGCCGTGTCGGGGTGTTCTGCCACCGGTCCAACTGCATGAGATTTCTGAATGAGATGGAAGTTAAGTACAAAAACACTGTGCCCCCAGGGGGTTCAGATTCTCAATGTGTTTTTAATAACTGTTTGTAAAACATTTAGGAAAATCTATGGCAACACGTTCAGGGAGAAGAAATCAAATCATTCTTGCCTTCAGATAATATTCTGGTATCTAAACTTTATGAATCATCCTGTGTGGCCCAACTTCCAGACATTAATACTGTGGGGCAGGATGGAAGTACGCAGAGCCTGGATTTAATCCGTGTCACATTTTCCAATAAAGATGCTAATGGTAGACACCGGCTCACAATCTATTGAGAACTTTATACTAACTTATATGTCAGTCCTATGTAACCCGTACAGCTTACCCAGCTTGGTTTGGATGGATGTGCTTAATTAAAACTAATTGCAGTGTGAATTCCCTACACCTGTATGAGCAAGGAGCAGGGGAGCTCATTTCCTGCTGGAAGGCCTAAAACTCATGGTCATGGTTAGTGTTCGAGAGTGGGGATAGGTCAACGTGGTTGGCACCATCTGTCCCCTCGTGTGGGCTTCTCTGGTGCTGGAGAGTGGTGGCATTCTCCATTCAGATGTAAGAGCAGCCCATTGTCTTTTGTCTTTTGGGGTTACGCCCATGGGACAGCCCGGACCTGTTTGTCTCCCAAAAAAGCTTTGATTTGTTCCAGTTTCTGCATGAGCGGTGTGCAGTGAGATGTGTCCACGGAGCGGCTGCACCACCACCTCCTGAAAAGGCCTCAAGATGTCCAATGGAGGAAACTTACTGTGAGGAAACACAGTTGTTGGCATTGTGTGCATCCTAAAACTAACCCAAGGCAAACAGTCTCACACACCACTGCTGAAATTTCATTTACTCACCAGCCACGCTAATGAGGCACTGCAGAGGGACTTCTAATTAGATCCTCTTTATTCCTGTCACTGAAATTAATTTATTTGCTTCAGCTCCTGGAACTAGTTTGATATTTCCCTGATTTTTTTTTTTTTTCAGCCAGGCGATAAGAAGGCTACAAAAGCTGGAGCTGTTTGTAGTGTTGGTATCTTCCTCACACCTGGGGGCTGGTCTTGTCCAAAGATCTTTACCAGCTTAGGTGGAGGGACACTGATGACTGCAAGCAGATATTCTGGCACTGTGAGTATGCAACTCTTCATGGATTTTGTGTGTTGTGTGTAAAGCTTGAGGCACCCAGGATGTATCATATTATTTGTGCATGTGGCAATTGTAGAATCATTAAGGCTGGAGAAGATGTATCTGAGTTCTCCAACTCACCATGCCCACTGACCATGTCCCACAGTGCCAAATCTCTGCAGTTCTGGAACACCTCCAGGGGCAGTGGCCCCATCACTTCCCTGTCTCTGCACTCAGAAATCCCACCCAGGCCTGGAAAACTGCAGGCACTTCAAATCTTTGACTGTGTGGGTGTCAGAACAGCACTGTAGGACACAGGCTGTGGCTTTCCTTTGTTGTCCTGTCACTGTGGAGTCATGTAGACCCCGGGTTCAGTGTCCTCTCAGGCCCCACTGGGACGCCTTATGGACCAGGGTCTGAGTAAGCAATCAAGCAGCAATATTGCTTCACTTCCCCAGTTCCTGCCTCATGCATATTCAAAGAGGGATGAGTCCATATACATAATTCATTATTCATTACAATTGCATTATACTATTTATGCTATTACTTCGGTAGCTGTTTAAATTAAGGGTTACAAATAGCTCATTTGTTTTCTGCTGGTCTGGTGAGGGGGTTTCAGTGCATCAAAGGGCTGTAGCAGAATGGAGGGACAGCTGTGGCCAAGGTGAGGGGATGCTTAGGATGGATCCCCAACAAGGGATACGTATGGCTTTCTTGTCATACTTGAAGTCTGCAAGCTTCATGTCCTGCCCAGAAATGAGAACTTGGCTGAAGTTTTATGAGCTCCCTGTGTCTCTGCTGCTGGGGTTGCTGACCATTCACATCCAGTCTACCAAACGTGGCTGTGATGATCCACCAGCTCGACTCTAATGGGTCACCAGCAGGGATGTGATGGGTCACAGGCTCATCTGTCATAGGTCTTCCAGCCCTCAGTTTTCCAATCCCTGCTTTGGCAGCTGAGTTCCACCCTTCACTGTCAAATGCAGAAGATTTGCTCAGGAGCTCATGATGCCAAACATGCTGGAGTCACATCAGTGATGTGTGCTGGAATTTGCCTCTCCAGCCCACTGCAAATTTCAGGGAAACGTGGGAAATCCTCAACTGTGCATAGCTGTAAACTGGCTACTAAACCCCTGCTTTTGATATGAGTATTAGGGCTCTTGGTGCGCTTCCAAACATTATTTTATTAATATGAATAATATATTAACCACTGAACAGTCTGGACTTCATCCAAATGACCCTGTTTTAAGTGCTTTGCTAAAACTTACCAAGGATATTTACTTCTCCAAACAACTGATAATATTTGCACTGGTTTTGGTTTTGTCCTTGTGTTGGCAAACAGTTGTGAGTGCTCCAAGAGAGGGACCTGAAGATTTTCAAAACGACTGGAGAGATCATCCATTAAGTGCAGGAGTTCAGAAGGTGACTTCCTATGCTTCAGTAGTTTAATGAAAACCTCCAGAATGCACTTTAAAATGTGTTCCCAGCTAACCCTAGTTCCTGCCCTCCTCTGTCCACAGCAGGGCTGGGGGAACCATACTGGGGAGATACAGCCAGGACTACCTGGGCTTCAAGCAGCTGCTGAGGGAAGGTTGCTTCCAGAGTAGGGCACAGCAGGGACTGAAGGATGCCATTCACTCCCTGTCACACACACCAGCTGCAGAATGGGGACATAACTGACTTAGGTAAGATTTTAAGTCATCTTTGATAAAATGTATTTTAAGTTACTCAGACTTGTGAATACCTCTACACAAGTCCATGGTGTCATCAGTGGTGGATTCTTCTATACAGCACAGAGGTGCATGACCTGGGGAGAGCAGACAGGAGAGGCCTTGGCCAACCATGGCATGGGCTACACTGAAAATCCTCTGAGCCAGCAGCAGCTGGGAGGTATCATTCTCCTTCAGTGGCATTATTCAGTCAACTGTCTGAATTCAGGAACGCATGCCAGGAGCCCATGGGCTTGCTCAGAAGTTGCCATGACTCTGCCATTCTAGCTCTTTGGACTCCCAGTGACACAGGAAATGCATTGAGGTTTCCTTGTTGCCAGCTCCAGTGATGACCTGTGGGTACCCTCTCACTCTGGGTGATGCCATGCAGAACAAACCTGACCTGGGCGTGACCCGTTGCCAGCAGCTCTGGGAGCTGTATTCTCTGTTGAGCTCAGCCTGCCCATGGCAGCTTCAGACTGCTGATATGGGAATTGCCGAACCCACACGGGGCTGAGCAGAAGTCATAGCTGTCAGCAGATGACTCTCATTTATGAACACTCAGGTTTATCTCAGAGCTTCATTAGCAGTTCTGCAAATGCTCATCTCGCAGGAAGCGGTGATTTACCTTTTGCCCGGAGTTTCCCAGTTTCCACGCTCACTTCTGGGTTGCACTGTTCCAACCCATATCCTGGTGCCCTCACCATGGGGTGAAGGCACAGAGTGAGCTGTCTGCCCAGCCCTCAGCATCCTCTCCCAGACAGCCCATCATCCGCTAATGGGACTTAAAACCGTTGCTGCCTCATCGGCAGAAGCATAATGATTATTGGGCAGTGGAGAGACCTATTATCCATCATCCATACTTCTCTTCTGTCTGATGATAATGATTTCTTAGTTCAACAGTAGTGCAGAGGGACCTCTCTGCTTTGTGTGTGATTGTAGTTTAATATCCTGACTGAGACACGTACAGATTGCAGGTGGGCTGCTGGGGGTGCAGTGCGAGGCTTGGTGCATCGCTGCTGCTCACGTGCTGGGACTGTGTGGGATGTGAGGAGGAAAAACTCTATGCAACCCCCACCCCCCAATGCATGACTGCTGAGATGAGGATTCACTTTGTAAAGGATCCAAATCAGCAGGAGGAAAAGAGAAAGAAAAACTCTTGAAATGGGAAGTGAAAATATTTACACTTTTCTCTGCCTATGATTGACTGAATGTTGCTGTGTTGGTCTGTGTGTAGGCAGCCTGGTCTAATTTTGGGTACTACAGAGTTCCAGTGAGTTAAATGGTGCTGGACAAGCTTTGCTTTGTATTTGAATTATTAGAAATATTGGTAGAATCACTGAATCTATCGATGCTATTGAATCTACCTGACTCTATTCTATGAAATATCAGTAATAATTGAGAAAGTGGATTCTGCTGAATTTGTGCTGGATCTGGAGCTGCTAGGAAGGGCACAAGCTTGTGCTTTCCTTCATCCCATATTGATTGGATGAGAGGCAGTGGCCTTAAGTTTCTACAGGGAAGAGTCAGGTGGGATGTTGGGAACAGTTTCTCCAAAAGAGTAGTGATAGACAGGTAGCTCATGAAACTGGGGATGTGTTCCAGAACTGTGGAGATGTGGCACTGAGGGATGTGGTCATTGGGCACCGTGAGGTGGGCTGGGGCTGAGTCTGGTAACCCTAGAGGACTTTTCCAGCCTTAGATGTTCTTTAATTCTATGTTTCATTGGGCATTCGTGTCCCAAACCTGCTATCAACACAGGCAGCACACACCAGGCCTCCCTGCTGGGCCATCGGGGGATGGATCCATCCTGCATGTATCCCTAGCTCTAGGAGCTTCCCTGCTGCTGGATGGAGAGCATCCCTGCAGGCAGTTTGGTCAGCCCAGTGTAGTGCCACCTGCAGCAGCTCCACGGCCACAGAGCCACGCTCAAAGAAATGCAAGAACAGAGCTGACCCTGAAAATGAAATGGGAGAGACAAGTATTTATTCTGTTTGGACCTCCTCGAGAAGCAGGCGCACGCCGGCAGAATGCTAAGCAGAGCGGCGGTTCGGGGAGACAAATGTCCAGGCAGCTTTTCTGTAATATCCATTTGAAAGAAGCTTAGTGCCACGAGGCTTTCATCTCAATATTCCTGAGGCCGGATTTGAAAGTGCTTAAGGTTAAATATTACTCACTCTTGGAAAGAACATCTCCATCTGTCTCATAAAAAAAAAAAAAAGCTTTCAGTCTTGGAGGTACTCAGGGAAACTTACCCATAAACACAGTCATTAGAGATTTCCGAGGAAGAAAATTCTATAGGCTCTGCCTGAGAAGTAATTAGCCTTTCAAATTCAGCAATGTTTAATCCCACAAAGCCTTATATACAAAATATAATCCTGTTTTTCTTCAGAGCTGAGCCGGTGAGGGAGCATGACCCCGCTGGACCTGGCTGTGCACAGCTGGGTCCCACTGGCCACATCTGGGGGTCCTGAGGTGTGGGGCAAGGAGGAGGCTTCCAGCAAGCCCAGATCACCCCAGCGACCCAGAAGGATGCTCTGGGCCCTGGGGTGATGACCCTGTGAGGATGCAGCTGGCAGGAGGCACTGTGGCACATCCCTGGGATGCTGAGAGACACTCTGGCTGCTGAATGCCCAATTCACTTTGGAAAACTGGATTTAAGCAGCTGGTTTTGAACGCTCATGGTAACAGAGAAACCTGAAATAACATTGTGTGATTTGGGGTGAAGTGCCCTGAGGCCTGGTGATAATAACTGTAGCACTCTTTAAAAAGAAAAATGACATTTTTTTTTCCGGGCAGTCAAAGCAGCTGACAACATCCCAGGGGATCTCCTGCCGCTTTCGAGAGGAGAAATTGCAGCTTTTCAGAGGCTGAGAAATGACAGCACTCTGCAGTCAGTGCTGCTTCCGTGGATCCCAGCTCCAGCACAGCAGTGTGGTGTGGAGGCTGTGGGCTCAGGGCTGCCACATGGTGCCACGAGACAGGGGACATTCAAGCAGTGCAACATCTGTCTGTCGGCAGAAACATCAGCATCCATTTCTAACCTTGCAGTGGTCTGGAAGCTGCTGCTTTAGAAAACACTCCTTGTGCATCCTCGTGGTAAGAAATGAGGTGGGTCCTGCCAACTCTGTGACACGGGTCTTGTTTCTCCTCCCAACTGTGATGCCTAAACCATCCCATGGGTGCCTCCAGAGCTGTAAAGCCAGGGGAGATGAGGTCTGGTGTATCCCAGTCCTATGCTGACTGCTCCTTTGGAGTGAAACCAGCCTCAATATAAGATGGATTTAAGTGAGTCCTGATCTTATGTTCTCTACAGCAGCTTCCCTGCTCCCAGTATGATGTAGGATGTCTTCTTTAAAGCGCATAAAACTGGAGTTTTATGAGACAGAATCTGAAGAGCTTGCTGTGGTGATAGCTGCATGTAACTGCTGATAGCTGCACGGAGGAGCTAATAAGAGAATCTGGCTTTTAATGCACTGATTGCAGCTATTTGATTACAGTAGAAAAAAGATCCAACTATAAATGCCAATAACATCTCAAAACTGGAAACAAACTAATGCTTCTCCATTGTCATGATTCTGTCTCCCACTGGCACGGAGCTGGAAGCTGCACATCTCCTGGGGATGTCCTGGTGTTGACCTCACCTCCCAGGGCCAATGAGGAACCACTGCCAGGCCGGGGCTGAGCGATGCTGAGCACCACCAAGCACTCCATTCCTGCTGAATGAGAACTACAGGGACTGCCAGAGCTGTCTCCTACTGCACCTGAAGAAGGAAAAGGTGTTGCTATCACTGCTAGTGTGGTTTGGTCCCACTTAATATTTGTGGGTTTTGCTATTCTCTGATGTGCCTGGAGGTGTTTGTTATGCTGGCAATGAAAACAGTGTGTCTCTCACTGTGGCTGAAGCCATCAGTGGAATGAGGGTGCCAGGACTCTCCCTGTTGAATGCACATAGGGAAAGTTATGCCCCAAACACCAAAATGGGACTTGTATTTAAAGTGATGAGGATGGGCTGAGAGAGCAGCTATGAATCAGGAAGTTCAGAAAATAAAATGACTGTAAAGATAAGGTGCATAGACACAATGACTATTCTTAGACAAATGTTATTATCGGGGTTTTGATGCTCATCTGAAGCAGGCTGTAAAGCAATACCCACCTGTATGTGCAGCTTGGGCAAAGAGTAAACACAGTGAGGAAGGCCAGGTATCTCATAGCAGCATACAAAAGTGAGCAAATCAATACCAATAAACTACTTCAGATAGTGATTAATTAATAGGAATTAATTTTAAAAAGAAGAGATTATTGATGTTAATTGACAGAGGTGCTAACCTCAGAGCAGTTCAGAGAAGACGTCTTTAAAACAGAGAGATTAAGTTGAGCAAAGTAATAAAAGGGCTCCACTGCCTCCAGGATGAGCTCAGCCAGCCTGGGAAAAAAGTCAGGGAGGCCTCTAATTAGATGCTGAAGCTTGATGAGGTAAATTGAGTAGGTTGGCACTGCCAGCCCTGAGTTTAGTCGTGTTACTTCTGAGTGTGTCCTGGGTGTGAGGGCAGAGAAATTCCTGTAGGGTGCTGACAGCTGTGGAAGCTGAGATGGAAGCAAGGATCACAAGAAAGACACAGAACTCTTGGAATGGGTCCAGAGGAGGGCCACTAAGATGATCAGAAGGCTGGAGCACCTCTCCTGTGAGGGAAGGTTGAGGAAACTGGGCTTGTTTAGCTTGGAGAAGAGAAGGTTCTGGGGAGATCTCACTGTGACCTTCCAGTACTGCAAAAAGAATGTATAAATGGGAGTGGGAACAACTGTTAACATGGGCTGATAGTGACAGGACGTGGGGAGTGGTTTTAAACTACTTCAGGGGAGCTTTAGGTTAGATATTAGGAGGAAGATTTTCACCCAGAGGGTGATGATGCACTGGCACAAGATGCCCAGAGAGGTTGTGGATGTCCCATCCCTGGAGGCACTCAAGGCAAGGCTGGATGTGTCTCTGGGTAGTCTGCTCTAGTGGTTGGTGACTGTGCCCACAGCAGGGAGGCTGAAACTAGATGATCTTTTTCAACCCAGGGCATTCTATGATCCTGGCAAGAAAGGGTTGGTGTCTCATTTCTCCTGAGATCTGCAGCTCTGCAGTGATATTGCTTGCTATTATTAGCAGCTGCATGGAGCAGACCTGCACGGGCCCATGGCCATGGGGGAGATGAGTCAGCCTTGGTCTTTTGACTTCTCAAGTTTGTGGGAATGGAAATTAATGGAATGCTTCTGAAAATGAAAAGGAGGCATCTGGTAGCCCTCTGTGACAGCACAGCAGGCCAAAACTACATGTTGGGGATCTTAACTTCTTATCTCTTGTCTTCTTGGGTGTTTTGAAACCCTGGAAGACCATTTGAAGAAAACTGACTCTAATGTTGTGAAATGTATTTCCAAATCTTCATAAAGCCCATCTCATGTGACATCCCTCTATCCGAGCAGGTGCCCAGCAGTGGGTTGAGCAGTCTGTCCCCAAGGAGGAGGACATCCCTCTTCCCACAGCCTTCCTCTGCCTTCACCCTGGAGCAAAGACCCCAGTAAAAAGGTGGAGGAGAAAGTTAATTGTGGGTGGTGTTGTCTGAGATGTAGGCCGTATCTGATTGCTCTGTGGCTATTAAAACCAGTGTTGTGTGCCACGTGCAGAGCAGTTCTGAGCTGGTTTCTGCAGGTCTGCTGAGCACACAGCCACCAGAGCAGCACCGGCACTTATTTTCAGTTTTGCTATCTCTGTAAATGGAGCTGTTTACTAACATTTCCTAATGGGCAATTAAAAGCTGATTTATATAAGAGTTCAAAATATAAAGGAATTCCAGAAGTTAAGTGTTTTCAGCTCATTTTGAAATAGCTTAGTGAAATGAGAGTAACAGGGAGCTGAGCCCTGCTTTGCAAAACAAATCACAGTGATTGGTTTCATCTGTGCAACAATGAGAGCTCTTGCTAAACGGCAGCTTGGCTGCTTCAGGGAAAAGCCTGGCAAGGATCTCACCCCAAAATCTTGCTCTGGCCAGAGCTGGGGCTGCTGTCCTTCAGCAGGATGTGGCCCACACCCCGAGCAGCCCATGGCCACCCTAGCCTGAGGGCTGCGTTGTCCCAGGGAAATAATGCCATGCTGGGTTGGTGGAGATGTGGGAAGGGTCCTGCAGTGCCAGTGGGTTGCTCCCTCTGAGCTGAAAGGTTGAAGACAGCTTTGTCGGCAGCAGCTCACGGAGCAAGTTATTATTGGGACTGAAGACCTAAAATGACCTTGCAGAGAGAAGAAAATGCTGTGGGAATTAAGGGAAGAAGAATGCAACGGGTCTATTGTTAATAGCTGGCATCGTTATAAAGTTCACAATTGGTGACTTATTTAAAGGCTGCTTTTCTCTCAGTGCTTTACTTTGTGCAAATCCAACTTGAGGGGGATGCAGTTCTCTTGAACTCCTATCAGCACTTACGTTTGCAGGAACGAACCGCCTCTAAACTTTTATTTGAGTGATTAAGACAATTGCAGAAAGCAGTTCCAAATCTAGATAGGACTTCTCACACACGAGCCAGCACTCCGTGGCAGGGCTGGCAGCCCAGCTTTAGGGCCATGCTGGTGAGTGGGAGCAGAGGAAGTGCCTTCTTATGGGCACAGCACAGAACAAACCAAACCAGTTCTTGCCTGTTCCAGCGGAGTGAGGGCAGCAAACAGGACACATAGCTCTGAAAACTGGATGAGGTTTTTATATTTCTGCTTGTGTTATTAATCTGCAATATGGTCTTTTAACACTGTTCACCAACTTGATTGTGGTTTAAGCACGGTTTGACCTGGCATTCCTCCTGACAGCTTGAGGACATCGTATTTGTGCCTGGCTCCTGTCTCAGGCTGTTTTCTTGCTCTTGTTTCAGCATGCTGATGGGTGTGGACATCCTGCATCTCACTCATACCAACCAGAAGGTTTTTATTCTTGCTTGCAAGCACTGGTAAAGTAACAGCAAGCACCGTGGTCTGGTGCTGGAAGTCCTACGAGCACAACCACCTCCAAGGCAGTTAAAGCATCACTGCAGAAAATTGAAAACCAACAAAACAACAGAGGATGGGATTATTCCAAATGCCAGTTCATCCCCATCTCCAATATTGGTACAATTCAGTTTTGAATGTCACTCCCATTGAAGTAGAGTAGGAGGCAGCACGGTGCTTCCTGTTGTGTGGGTCCCTGCCTGGTGGCAGTGCCTGGAGGTGCTCAGCCCCACTCTGCCTGAAGCACAGAGCTTCTTCCAGCCCGAGGGAAGCCCTGGCTGGACCAGCTACAATTAAACAAACGAAGCCCAAGGGGCACACAAGGGCCAGCATGCTGCCCTGTGTTATCTGATGGTCATGGCTCTTCACACCAGCTCTACTGACTCCTCTGAACTCCCAGAAACATATGTTGATAGCAAGCTATATCAAGATTTGCAGCAAAGTGAGTTTTATAGTAATATTTTACTAGCTCTAGCATGCATGTTATTGTATGGTTAAGAACAAAATAGGAAACACATGTGTAGATACTCTGCTCTGCAGAAGTTAAATTCCACCAATGACCACAGAAATATTTATGTTTATGGTTTGTAATGAAAAACTGAATTATAATTACGGATTTACAGAAGTTTGAGTACAATACCATCACAGCATTTGCAAAGAAATGCTAATTCTCAACACTAAAGTCCTCAGTGCACATCTTGACAGTGCAGAGGCATCTCACTTCATAAAGCTTACACAGCGTGTCCAGTATCCATTTTTTTATGATCTAACTCATGCAAAAAATTTAATAAAGTTGTATTTGCTTTTCCAAAGGCATGTAAGTGCACACATGTGGAAGGATGTATGGGGAATGCCTCAGAAAGAGGGAAAATTCTTGATTGTAGTGAAGAGCAAGATGGGAGTGTGTCTACCAAGACTGTGAGGTTATGTTCTTGGATGAAGGCATCAAAAGAGATGTCAGCATGGCCATATTTGACTTCTTGAGAGATGATGCCTTCTGCTGAGGAACGTGGAGGCAGAGAACACTGCAGATGGATGTGAGGACTGTCCCTTCTGTTCAGGAGGCCAAGGCAGGAGCACGATGCAACTGAGTGACACATCCCACGGATGACTCCAAGGCCTCAGCTCCACGCTCAACTGCTCAGGTGCTGCCAGAATGAAAGTTTTGCAGCAATACTGTCTTAATACAGAGAGCTTATTTTTCAGAGTTGTTTTCTAATATTAAGGCAAAAAAAAACCAACAAAACGGGGGCTAGCTGAAGTAAACTAATGCCTGAGCTCTACTAATGAGCAAGCAAATACTTCTGTATGACTGTCTCCAATGGTGGGTGATGACTCTTTATTGATTGGGTTGAGCAAGATTGCTCTCTAATTATGTGAGTCACCAATGCTCTAAAAATGGAAGAGAAAACTGGCACCGGGAGCTGCCCAGGAGGCCATGACACAAGCTTTCCAGGACTGGAGGTCAGGATTTCCCTTTAAATCAATCATCAGACTGGGTTTACAGGGCTGGTTGGGCACTTCCCATTGCATGGTGTTTTGCCACGGTCCCACTGGTGCAGCGCTCAGCCTGGTGAGGTGGCATGCAGCACCACAGGGTGCCCTGGTAGCTCTTTGGGCTCCAGTTCTCATTTCTGAGTTTCTGATGACTTGACCACCTTCTTGAGAGGAAGAAGGCGTTTCCTACCAGCATCAGGGAAGAGCGTTTTAATAATGGGAGCTTTAAAATTGTTTATAGGTATGGTAGAATAAACTGTCATGCCATCGGTGAAGATAACAGATTTGTACGCGTCCCTAAAACGTTTGTGCAGACTTTGGAATTTAAGCTCATGGCGTAATAGTATTTACACAATAATTCAATCTAATTGTGTAGACAAGCCGTAAAACTGCTATATCTCTGATGGTTTACTGTTCAGGAAAAAAAAAAGATGCTGTTAAACCTTCCTCGCTGACATCTAATGTTTCAGATTTTTTAAAATATTGTATAAAGACTGAGATTTATTTCCTAAGATGTTTCATTAACGGTTGTGGCAGGCAGCTGGCCTGAGGTTTGACACACAATAAAATCCATGTCAAGAATATTAAAGATAGTGCAAAAGATAACTATGAATTTACATTCAAACAGGCTTTTGACAAAGCCATTGCAACAGGCTCCTAATCAGGTCTTGAGACCCAGCCTGCCCTCTCTTTAAACCCGTGATCTTGAAAAGGAGCTTTAAATTGGAAATTATTACACATTAAAACCTCAACATGGGCCAGATCGAAGCGGATCGATATCTTGCCGAGCACAATAAATCAGCCTTCTGCTCTGCGGTTACTGTTTGCTGAACATATTTAAATTTTCTTGTAACAAATTAATTCCAACATTTTCTCTTGATTGAATTAGGGCAAGTGTTGGAGCTGTCACAAGTATTTCACTGCTTCAGGGAGACAAATTGCTCGTCTGGACATGGGTAACAAGCCAAAGTGTTGAGTCCCTGATAATCTTTCCACTAATTCTCCATTACAGCAAAATGAAGCCATAAATCACCGTGACAGATGATCGATGTAAACATTGTTTCCGCCATGATTGCCAGCGCTCCCCGCGGGCTCACTGTCCGCTCGCCATTCGCTGCGATCGCAGCCGTGCCGCCGGGAGCCGCGCGCCCGCACCAAAGTCACTCCTGTCCAAGAAGTAACCATCTCATTTCGGGGCTCAGCCCGAGCGCCGAATTGCAAATATTAATCACAACGCTCTATTTAGCGACCGGCCCGGTGATCTTTTGGAGCTAAGAAACGTTCCTCGGGCAATCGCTCTTTTTAAAAAGAAGGAAAAAAAAATAAAAATGAAATAGAAAATTTAAACTCCTGTTTTATAAAAATGCGTTTGCGGAAATAGTGTCAGCGCGCGGGCCTGTCGCTTTCTCTTAACTAACTGGTGGCAACTTGGATGAAATTACTTGACCCTTTATCGAGTTCTGCTAATGCTTTCTAAAAAAGAAATTAAAGCACCCAGCGGCGTGCCCTGTGGCAGCTCTCTGCACACATTTAATTCTGGGGGAGATGTATTAAGTGCTTCTGTGCACAACTAATTCACAACCCCTCTGCATAACGCGACGGCCGCGGCTCGCTGCGGGGACCGGGGGTGGAAGGAGGGAGCAGGGATGCACGGGGTGGCCGACCACCCTGAGCTGGGGGTGACTGTGCGAGGCCGGCCCTGCCATCTGCATCCAGCGTGTCACGGTGTCCCTGGGGACACTTGTGAAGTGCATCTTTTCTTTTTATTCATATGCAAAAAATGAGGAAAAAAAAAATTAGACTACTATTTCTTCATTTAACATGCTCCGGTGTCAGCTTCTCCTTTCCGTGTCAGAAGGCAAAAAGAAAAACCAACCAAGCAACGAATGTTGTGAGAAACAACATACAGAATAAGGTTTGTAATCACTTCTGTATAAAAATTCCTTCTCCCAGAGCACACACGCTCCATTTACCCAAATTCTCCACCGGGTATCCCAGCAGTGGGAGGTCCCAAAACCACAGCCCCCATGACACCCTGCCACGCACCCCGGGAGCTCATCACATGTTGGATGCATTCACCAACACCAGGCTCAACAGATGGGATGGAAGAGGGGTCAGTGCAGTGCTGGGAGCCCAAGGGGTGGACAGCTGCGGTCCTATGGGGCCGCTCATCTTGGGACAGCATTGCTAATGCCTCTGTGCAGCACCTCCTTGCTTGAGACTTTGCCTATGCTGCAAGATCCGCTTTGGAAACATTTATTATAATTGAAATACGCTTAATTGAGACACACTCAATTAAGACTAATTGAAATTCCACCGCCATTACAAAAGCAGTAAATTAAAAAGGAGGGGAAGAGATCAGGAAGGACGCTTTCTTGACACTGTTAGACTTAACCGCTCTTGTTGCTACAAACTGGGGAGCTGCTAATAAAATATCTGGTGCTTCTGCAGTAATTATGCTCTCTCACACCCTCTTTCTAAGAAGTAAGACCTATACTTCTCAGAAAACAACCCTAAAAATGCCAGTCAATGCCATTACGGAACTCTCACTGATGCACCGTGTGTAAATCTGATTTATATTGGATTGAACAGTTAAGAAATCCCTGAAATAACTTCATTTATTATTTTATTGCTTGATTAATGGTTCGGAGCAACGGATTTGCCGCTGAAGTTTTACAGAATGCAGAATTAAAATAATAGCCCTTTGTACAAATGGTCTGTATTTGCTCAATTATGTGTTTAAAACTGAAACAAACACCAAAACTTCAATAAATATATTTTCTTCCAAGAAATGACACACTGTGGGTTTTCTGTTATTGTTGAGTTTGATGTTTTTGCCTCTAAGGAGGTCAGCAATATGGAAACATAAAGGCCAATTTAATTTGTGCATCTGTGGCTGCCAAGTATTTTAATTCCGACAGCTGTGACTGAAGAGTTAATATTTTACTTGTCAAAATCCAAAAGAAGGCCAGTGAATCACTCTAATTCTCATTAAGAGGCTTCCCCCCAGTAGCACCCTAATTCAAAATAATGAAAGTAGAGACTGAGTGCGATTCTAATACCAGTTGAGACCTATCTTTTAATATTTCTCTAGTGATGGATTAGGGATCGGGGAAATTCATCTCAGATCATAGAGCCTAATTTAATAAGGGATCATTCCAAGAGTATTGCATTTTATAATAATGTCATTTAATGTGTCGTCTTCCATTTTTACTGTCCCATATGTATGCTTACATGATGGTGCCACAGGGATAAACTTTTAAAGAACCAGCATCATTTTTTGTTCTAGGTTCTTCTTAACGAGCAAGTTTATCAATGAGACGCTCTATTAGCAACCCATTATAATTGCAGAGTGGTGAAATAAAACATGGAAAGCCAGGAGGGTGCTAAAATAGTGGCACATTGGCACAGTTTGAAACCCTGGAGCAAAGGGGAAAGAGCCTGAAAGTGAGTTAAGATCAGATTTTAGCATCCAACACAATAGTGCCATAACACGAAGAATGTGGTAACCCGCTTGTTTAAAACACATGGTAAGAAAAGAATTTCCTCCTGTAGCAGTATCTTCATGCAATGCTTTCCACTTGCTTGTTTGCTGTACTTTTGCAGTTCTCTCTTTTTCTCGATGACTTTTCAATGCTTCTTGCCACGAATGCACAGGAATTTGCTCTTCCATGACGGCAGCGGATTACCACCAACCTGCAGAACTGAACCAGGTAGTATCATTGTGCATTAATGTTTGGGCTTCAGTCGGTTGGTTGTGTTTGTCGTCGTTCTTGGCTTTGTGATGATGCACAATGCCTGAGCTGCTCAAGGTCGAGAAATCCTCTCCTGGTGAAAGTCAATACTGTGTTACCGGCGCTCGGTCGTGGAGCTGCTGCCCGAGCTTGGCTTAATCACACTTCTATCACACAGGGCCTTTAGGAAAGATGGTTTTATAATGATAGTTTTTGTTTCAAACGCACTCGCACCACCGTGCCTTTATTTGCAGGTAACAACTCAGCAGCTTCGCTGGGAGGTTTGACAGATTTGGATCAAACACGGACAGCCTGAATAGGAAACAGTTGAGTAATAACCCACTGTAAACAATAATCTAATTACAGGGGGGTTTCCAGCATAGATATGTGTCATTCGAAGGGGACCATAGTAAGTACAAAATGGGTTTTTTTGCATTTTCTCTTTTCTCCTGCATGTTGTCAGGATTTGGCTTTCCATAGAGCCTCGTGTCTCATGGTATTTCTGGCACTTTTTCTCACGCAGCTCAGTTTATTATTCTTGTCTCACCCAAAGCCTCCTTTTTTGATATTCCTTTTGATTTTCTTCTCTTCTTTGCACGTTAAGCTCCCATTTGTCTGTTAGCTGTCTTTTTCCCCTTCCCTTTCCCCTTCTTTCCATTTTTGCCTTCTCCTCAACTCAGTTATTTCGTACTTCCTCGCTTTGCTGTTAGAGTCTTGCTGTTGGTTGGAAAAGTTTCACCTCGATTTTATGGTCCCCTTTTATTTTCTCACCATGTTATCTTTTCATGTGTTAGTGTGTTGTTGGTTAAACTTGTTTCTTTTGATTGAATATCAAAAGTTATCCTCCAGTAGGAATGTTACATATGTACTTGTCTGGCATCTGGAGCCACTTTAGGGACTCATTAAGTTTGCTAAGAGAAAATTATATTTATAACTGTTTAAAATCTGTTCTAAATCAGAAAAAAAAGTGTCTGGTTGTACCTAAAATAATTAGGAGTGACTGGTATATATTAAAAAATTAGAAACAACAACAAAAGAAAATTAAACAGGTTGGGAGGACCATTTTTGTAAAGGATATGTACTGTGTGAGTAACCCTTTTCTTGTTTTTCCTACATCACTCTCATTGTGATAAGGTAAAGAAATAAAGAGTGGGTACCAAATACTGGCAGTTAATAAAGGCTGCCCAGGTTTGTGCATGCTGTTAGTGTTTCCTGGCTTTTTGTGTGTAACTTCTCATTGTTCTTGTTCGTGGAGGCTGGGGATGCTGGAAGATGGAGTGATGGAGGCTGGGGGGAGATGGACCTACCTCGATGATTCCAGTTTAGCACTGCTGGAAGAGTTCAGCTGGCAGAAACTAACCTGTATTCGTGAGTTACCATGGACTGAGACACGCTGGCTAGGTTGCCAGCTGCACACACAACAAAATACGATGTGTACAGTGCTGCATTGGTGGGCAAAACCAGCATAGGTTGGGAAACAGCTCTCAGTCAGACAGATGTAAGAAGAGTATCTTCAGAAAGTTAAGGGTCTGCCAAGGAATATAAGTAAAGGGATGCTTCCAAACTTGATCACTGCTTGCTTTTCGTATGTTCCTTTGGTTCCTGCCCATCTCCTTCACACCCAGCACATCGACTGATGTATGTCTGTCTGTTGATGTCCATCACCCCACCACGTTCCCCATGATGTCCTGTTTGGCAGATCTCCTCCAGGGCCCAACTGTGGACTTGTAGTCCATCACAGGTATCTCCAAGAAGGCTGCTCAGGAAGAAGGTTTCCATGATGCTATCACCCTTCTTGCCCTGCCTGTCCCTGTTTTAATCTAGAAATTCAGTCAGTTCAACTTATGAATTTAATAGTCAGTGTCTAGAATAGTATAATTGTGCATTTAAGTCTCAAGAGGTTTTTCTTTGACCACTGGGGCAGGTACAAATCAGTTTCAGAAGAAACAGGCTGCCGCAGCAAATATTCTTTATTACAATACAAAACTGATTTTAAACAAATATAATGTTCTATATAATGATCTGTGGTCAGTATTCCCACAGATCTCCATGTTTGCTAGAGCTTTTGAAGACAGCAGACACGGGAAAAGACGGACAACTTCCAAAGTGAATGTTTTAAAGATCAACCCAATATTACACACAAAAAAAACCTGTCAATAATTTGCTCTATTCTTCTCAGAACATAAAAACAGCATCAGCTGAAATCATCCACGTAATGGTTCTCCATTCAAAGATCTTTCTTTTCTGACAGCCCAATTTGTTTGAGTCTAAACAATAAATCCTATTAAAAATGCTTGTAAAAGTGATCATAGAAATGTAACCAGATTAGTCAACCATTTCTCTCTCTGATATCAAACTAGTGTTTCAAGTTAGAGATACTTTATTAAATACTGTTAACTTTACATCAAATCTGTCAAGTATCCAACCAGTGGGCTCTTCAGAACATGACGTAATCTGGATTCAGTTTGGATACAAGACCAGACTATAAAATCCCAGACTATAAAATCACAGAATCATTGAGGTTGGAAAAGGCCTCTTGGATCACAGAGGCCAGGCCATCCCCAACATGCCCACTGCCCATGTCCCTCAGTGCCACCTCCAGGAATGGTGACTCCATCACTCCTTAATCTGCCTGTTCCAATGCCTGATCACTCTACTGAAAATAATATGTTTCATAATATCCAACCCAAATCTCCCCTGGCACAACCTGAGGTCATTAGCTCTTGTCTAAGACCATTGACTCTCAGCCTTTGTACACACAACTGCAGTGCTGCTGGGCTCACACACAGTTGTTGAGAGTTTTATTACTCCCAAACCCGGTGGTTTCCTCCAAGGCACTGCTCTCTCAACTCCCAGCAGCAGGGGAGCCTCCAGCAGCCCTGGAGAAATTTGGGTTTCCCTACTTCTAGAGAACATGGAGACAGTGGCCATTAATGGATGATGGATTAATGGATATAGGGAAATCTAATTTCCTGGTTATCACTGTGATGCTTCTCTTTTCTGGAGGAGTGCAAATGTGCATGAGATAATGATATTTCAGGGGTCCAACTGTTGGTATCCTCTTCCACTCTTCTCCTTCTTTAGCACCTGGCTACGTGTTATTTCTGCACGAAGCATGCATAGGCTCCGAAGCATGAGGTTGCTTTACAGAGTTAACTCTTTTTACCATTGCATGAAAGTTGTAATTCAGAGGTCGATGGCAGCTTGCTTCAGAGAGTTGCTTTCTGTTTATTTCTGTGTCTAATTTCACAGAGATCCAACACTTGCCACGGTAGCACTTGTGACCACCTGACAATAAGCAACCCACCAAGCTTGTCGCTTCCCTGCAGGAGACGCAGCTGTCTTCAGAAGTCGTGCACATGTTTAATTCGAGGCTCTTCTAAAGCCTGCCCACACCTGATGCCTTCCTGCGTGTCCCGGGGCGAACTGCGGCACCGACTCAGGGAGCGGCAATGGGCATTTGGTCGTAAGCTGTTCCCCAGGACTTCAGTGACAAGAGCAGCACTCAGACACCAGACAAGAGCCCTAGGCTATAATTTCCTCAGATCTCTTAAGCTAAACAAGGTTGTGCTTGCTCAATAGCTGTACAGAAGGAATCAAGGAAAAAATGCGATTTGTGAGGAATGCATTTCTTCTGGGACAAACCTGAAATTTTTCATTTCCATTCTGCAGCACTCTTGGCCTGTGCCCTTCCTCCCAGCCTCCTCCAGAGCAGATTTGGGGCTGTGGAGTTCTGCTTTGAGGCCGCATCCACACTCCATTCTTTGCAGATGCACTGACCTCATGGCTGCAGAACTCTGCAGTCTGACCCCAGCCTGGGCACAGTGATAGCTGAGCAACATGGACAATAACACGTGTGGTTTTTCATCTTTTTTTTTTTATATCTTCATTGGGAACTTAGGATGTCAGTGGTGAGTGTCGAAGCTGGCTCCCCCAAACCAGGAGGACCCACATGGGGCACAGCGAGGGCAGCCCAGAGCAGGCTCAAGCTTTACCAGTTTCTTTAAAGTTTCTTTAAGCTTTGATAAATCCCCTTCCTTATAGAGATCACAGAATTGCAGGGGTTGGAAGGGACCTCTAGAGTCCAACCACACCTGTTAAAACATGAAAGCTCGACGTTTTTTAAGTAGAGTGGCACCTACAGTTACCAGTGGCAAAACTCAGACTCCTCTTTCTGCTCCAGTCATTATCTCTGCATTCCTGAACCCCTTGCATTCATCCACATCTCTGCAAGCTATTGCTTCCAGCTCTCTGAAATTAGATGAGACCAAATATACCATTTCCTCATTGATGGCACCTGAGGTACAAGGAGCCAACATGTGTTCCCTCGTGCTAATAATGAGTGTAAGCACACAGAAAATGGTTAAACCCAAACGCAGCTCCTGGCCAATGTCCAATTTTGTTTGTCTGAAAATAAAGTGGGGCACTCATGAAAGTGACACAAAAGCTTGAAATGTTTTAGATGCTTTCACACTTGAAGTTGCCATAAAGATGAAGGACTCGGGGGAACACATCACCCATAACTCAGCCTGACCTTGGACACACCTTGGCTAATCAGAGTTGTTTGGAAATAGTTAATTTCCATAGCAGAAGGCTTAATTCATCTTTCTCCAGGAGCAGAGCCCAAACTGATGCTCTGTAAATTCTGCCTTTCCACTGTTGTATGGAGATGTCTCTGTGCAGATGTTCTGAAAGAGAGCTCCAAGAGAGCGCTCCCCTCAGCCCAGGAAATCTATTGCAAGTAAATGAGTCCATTGGAAATTAATCTAAACTAATCACATTTTAATATAAAATAATGTACGGTTTGCAAATGTTTATCCTTCGTTTAGAAATATCACTGTGGTTAAATCACTTTTGAGATTCATACAAATTGCTGTGCCTGGGTAGGAAAGCACTGTAAACCATCTCTGTAATGAAGCTGATCACTTATATCGACGTTTTCATCTGCTCCATTTGACAAAGCTTTTTGTCAGCTGTGTGAAGCAGGGCTGGAGCCGCCGTGGTCAGAGCTGTGTGGGATTCGCTGTGCAGAAAAGCCCGATCCTGGTGTGCCCGGCTGAGCCAGCATGAGAACAACCCAAATCCCACCTGCAGGGAGGAAAATTGCCCCAGAAGTGCCAGGAACCATACACATCGGTTAGGACTCCTTTCCATGCTAAGGACGAATGCTGCAACAACGGCACCGAGCTTAATTTACAGCTCTTGAGGTGACTAAGATAATCCAAAAGAGAAACTGAAGGTGTATCAGAGCCAGTTAACTCATTTCCCATTGTTTCCCCCTCCTCGTGGGCTGTGCTGAGCTCCTCACCCGAGCACAGCTCCTTCTGCAGCCCTGGGAGCCAGGGCAGCATGGGGAACAGCCACGGCCTTTACATGTGGTTTCCATTGTCCCGCATTTAACCTCCCAAGGATATTTTTGGGAATACTTTATTTACATTTTCTTCTTTTTTTTTTTTTTTTTAAGTGCATGTTTACCTTCTTCTTAAAGATTACCACATGTCAAAACGCCTCCCAATCTAAATACTTCACGGAAGGGAACCTGCGTGATGAATAACGGAGACACACTAAGCGAAGGAACAGCATTGGCCGTGTTCTGAGCATTTGCAGCTCTTTGCTAACGGGCTGCGGGCTCTATCCTCATTTCCAGCTGAATATCCTATCCCAGCAGCCACTAGTCAAGTTTCCACTGGTTGAATAGTTACTGAAGGCACAACGCAGCAGTCCCTGAGTGCTGGTGCTGCTGCAGAGCGGTGCATGGTCCTGCTCAGCTCGCTGCAGGGTGAGCTGAGATGCTCTCCCGCAGGGCTGCACAGCCACGGGCAGGGCACTGGTGTCACAAATCACTCCTAATATGGCTGAGTGTGCACTGCTTCTGGTGCTCTCACCAGCACTGAGCAGCCAGACCTTCTCCTCCTGGAGGCAAAGCAAATGCAGCAGGTCTGCGCTGCTCCTAGGGCAGCAGGAGAGCAGCAGCAGCTGCTGAGTGCACGTGCAGAACTGCTTGCCTCCTGCTGCAGCGTGCGGCCGTGGCACGCAGGTGCCTTCTTGCTGCCCATTGCAGAAGGTGCAGCGTCAGGAGTGCTTCCAAAGCACAGAGCAGCAGGGAGGGAGGGAGCGAAGGCAGGCACTGCTGCAGCCCACGGTCACCAGTGGTGCAGGTGGTCCTGAGCTGCGTTCAGAGAAGGGCTACGCAGAGAAGTTTGCAGATCTCACTCAGACATGTATTTTTCTAGAATTAGACAACAGAAAGGAGGACGGCAGCACTCATCCTCACTGTGAGCACCAGCAGCAGGTGGGGGACGCAGCACCAGCTGCCAGAGCAAAGCAGCAGCTCTCCCTCTCTCATTCTTCCAGCTTTCCTCCCCTCCTGCTGGAAAAGTGGCAGCCTCTCACAATCCCAGGTAAGAGCTGTGTGTCAATGCAGCACGGTGTGTGCAGAGTGTGGCTGCGGGGAGCACACGGAGCCCTGGCTGCTGCATACCTGCAGCTGGGAGCAGCCTCCCGCTGCCAGCGGGCTCGCTGCACTCGCTGCTGTGCTCTGACAAAGGGAACACCGAGAAAAGATGATCGGAACCGGGGGCCCCGCTGGTTTTCCCTTCCGAAATTCAGCCTCTGTCCAATCAGCAAAACGAGCGACGATGGACGAAGCAGGGAAACGCATCCTAAAAGAGAAAGCCTTGAACCACGTGCAGCCGGAGCAGTAGGATTCGTGCCGCGGACAACGTTCGGAATTCTTCATTCACACCAACTTAATTGCCTAAGGAACATCTGGAGGGAGGACTTGGCCGCGCACCGGGGCTGCGAGCTGTGACAACCCACGTTTCTGAGCGCTCTTATTAGGTCCTTCATCAAACCCAGGGCGGCTGCAGCCTCAGTGCTGGGAAGGCTGAGAGCAGTTCTCCCAGTTCCCTTCAGAACTTTGCTGCACCACACAAACACGGTGCAGACCACTCGTGGTTTTTAACACGTGGGAAAAGGGACACTCGAGGAGCACTTTCACCTGTTGTCACTTGGCAGCAAAGGCAGGGCTCAGAAAGAGTGAGAAACGGTGATGAAAGGACAAATGAGAGCGGGGCAGGCAGAGCTGGGCAGGGATCAGTGCGTACTGGGGGTCGGCACACCAAGCACTGCACCCAGCTGCAGCCAGACCCACGCACACTGCACTGCCCTGCTGCTCTGCCTGGGACAGCACTGAGCTGACCACGCACTGCATTTGACATATCCATCCTCTACTTTAGTATTAGTTTACTTTAGTTTTATGCACTTAAAAAAAATAAAAAATTAAAAAAATAAAATTAAATTAAAAATTCTTTCCTTCCTCCCTTCTTTCTTTCTGCTTTCTAGGAGTGTCAGAGGCTCTGGGGTCTGAGCCCCAGTGAAACAGCTCCCTGCAGTCATACAGACTGCTGCTCCCCAGAGCGGGACTGACACTTGTGACAGTGTTCACAGACAGAACAGGTGTCTGTGTCATCAGCACGGGCTCATCCCCACCTAAATCCTCTGCTGAAATGTTATCGATGGAAAGCATTTATTGCACGTGTATTAGCTAGGTCGTGAAGGATCTGTGAGTAAACTGCACGGAACCTGCATTTTTATACATATATGTATGTGCATGAGTTCAGTTCTAACAAATAAACCAAAACAGGAGAGCCAGTGTCTGCAGGCCACAGACCTATGGGTACCCGAGGGAACCTGGAATGTCCGTGCTCCCGTCCAAATGCATCCCATTAAGAGTACTTTATTTTAATCACAGCTGCACTCCGGTCCATCACACTGCCCGGACATCTCCCTCCGTTACAACGGAGCCCGTTTCTCATGGTTTATTACGCTCACCTTGCAGACAGACACACCAATATCGGGGCACGTTGGGAGGGTTTGAAACCCACTGCGTGTCCTTCACGTTGCATACAGCATGGGGCAGCGATGTGCGGGGTGGGGTCAGGTGAAGGCGGTGGGTTCGTGGGGAGCACCCAGGCCGCGCTTCAGCGTTATATTAATTAACTTCTTTATTCACGGATCAATCGACACCACCGTTAGTTTTATTGACTCGATCATTAGCAACGTCTTCGTTTCGTTTGAAGAAAGCCGCTTTACCCGGCATCAAATCCATCATTCCCCGCCCGTTATCAGCACGCAACGCCCGAGCGAGCCGTGCTGCCGGGCCCGCGGAGCCCTTCCCCGAGCGGCACCGGAGCGGGCAGTGGGGCCGGGCGGGACCTCGCCCGCCCCATAGCTCCTTCCCCACGCACCGCGGCGGGGCTCGGAGCGGGGAGCGTGACCGCTGCGATCGGACGGCCGCTCCCCACGGAGCTGCGTGGCAGACTCCTCGCCGCCCTACCGGGCTCCACGGCCGCTCGTCGGGGCCGCCCGGAGCCGCGTTGCCCTCCGCCCGTCCCGGCCCGGGGAAGCCGCGCGGGATCGGAGCACAGTGCCCATCCCGGAGCTGCGAATCATCCCCGTTTCCCGTTGCGAAGTCGTTGCTCTGTGCTGTTTTTGTTACCTCGTACAGACACATCGCGGTAGCGCATCCGCGGGGCCGCTCTCCTCGGGAATGGGATCTGCAGAGGTCCGCGCGGACCCACATTCGTTACGTGGAGCTGAGCGGAACCGGTGGCGTCGGAAACGGATTAACACAGGTGAAGCCAACCTGAGTGAAACGAAATGTATTGTACCGACAACAAATGCGATGAGATAACAGCGTCTTTGTTTGTTTTTTTTTCTTTTTTTTTTTTTTTTTAAATAACTTAAAATACACTAGAAAAAATATGGTCAATATAAATAACTTTGTTTTCATGGAGAACAAATCGCTACAAGCCCGTCCCTGCGCAGAGCTTTAGAGCTTTCCCGGCCGTGCCACGAGCGGAGAGCGGCCGCTCGCAGCTCCATCAGAACAGAAATGAGCACATGACGGGATCAGATATACACCTTTATGGAGAAACGCACGCGGCTGGCAGCGGCGCTCCGCTAGCAGCTCAGAGCCAAAATAAACTTCGTTCGCGTGTATCAGCGTTATCTGACATCTACCGGTACCTCTGGCGGGATTGGCCGTGCGGAGGTGGTGGATGGGGTGCGATGCTCTTTGTTTTGTTTTTTTCGTTATTTTTTCGTTTTTTCCCCTCCCCCCCC
>VXAB01011905.1:0-55024 GCA_013399175.1 Odontophorus gujanensis
TGAGGGGGTGGGAGGGAATCAGTTCATTTAATAGATTGGAGAAATCCATGGATTTATGTTACAAAATATTTTTAATGTGATTTTTTTTGCCAGCATTTTTTTCTTTAAAAAATGAAAGTGGCACCATAATGAAGATGTAGTTAGGATCAATTTCTTTGTCCTCTGTTGAGGCAGATACCTTTATTTATTTATTTTACTTATTAAACAGGTTACAGTATATGGTTTTTCAGAGAACTTACAAGTGTTCCTTCTTCACCTCTTCCTTATTTCTTGAACTGAAGTTATGTAAATTATAGCCATGATTTGATGCATTTATTTATAGTGTTTCACAGCTATAAGTTAGAAGGGAAGAGTTGGGAGGTCACTCCACAAAATGCTGTTTTCTCTCATTTCAGGAACTTCATAATGCAAGAAATCTTATTGCTTAATGGTAACAATCAAGCTTGACTTAAGAGGATAATAAAAAGTAGGTGTATAAGCACCTTTATAATAAAGAAGCATTACTCAGCACATGTAAAGACATCTTACAACCTGCTGAGGAAGATGGGTTATTCTTTATGAGTAGCTTTTATGTATTTCACATTATAGCATTTTAGAGTAGATCTTTAATTTTAGATGAGAGGTGCACATTGCCTCCCTTGTTATTTGTAATTGAATACAAATATATTACAAATAATTATTAATTCAGCTTGAAATAAATGTATTTGTGATCTAGGCTAAACAGCTATACATTCCTTGGTTCTGTATTATGGATAATTATTTTACCTAAGAGACTACCTTGAAGTATCAGTTAAAAAACGTTTAAAGCTACAAAAAAAGCCAGAAGAATGTATGTTGTCGATGTGGATGTATCGGAGACATTTGTGATTGTTTCTCTTAACAATCTGTTAATCTGTTAAGATTCTGTTAATCAAAGAGATTCTGTTAATCTCTTAAGATTGTGAAACTCTTAAGAAACTCCACAATTTTTCACATAGACGCTTACATACAAGATAAATTCCTCTAAGATGTTATTCACTTGTGTTCACAAAACTCCTTAAAAACGGGAAATTATATACTATAAAGAGGATAGGTAAATACAGTTTGGGGAAGCTACAGGTCTTAAAAGTTAGATGCACCTTTAAAATTCTCTTCAGGGTAAACTGGTGATAAAATTGAATCCAAAAATTTTAATCAAGTTTCCAACTATAAGATAAAATAGTAGAAAACATGGTAGAAAATGACGACTTGGTTGTTGTTTGTGTAAGGAATTTTTACTCTTAAATGCTTCAGATTTTGAGAGTGGAGGGAACTGTTTATTCTGTACATGTAATTTTATATCACACATGCAGTGTACATAAAGCAGTTCTTTCTCTGTTTTTCTGCATTTTCCATCTTGTTCAAAAATGGTCCTTTTTATTTTTGAATATGCAAGTTGGATTGGTGGAATTCTGTACAGAAGCCTTGCTGATCAATGTCCCTAAATTCAACCTATGTAATGACTGTTACAACCGTTTTTGATCAGAGATCATTTTGTTTATGTCCTACCTGCAAACTCATTCACAGCCTTTACAGAATTTACAGGTAGACTACTCACCCAGAAAGAAATCCACTTAATAAAATCTGACCCATTTCAAGAATTGTCACTATGCAACTGTGTTGCAGGATTTGCCAGAATTTCTACCTAACTGTGATAGGTAACTTTTCAATTCCTACATAACATGTCCTCTGAAGAAATTTTGACTGCTTGTTTTGGAGGGGAAAATCATCCTTTATCTGCTAACTCGGTGACAAATTGAATTAAAAAAAAAAAAAGCTTTATGAAATGTAATAACTGATTCGTCATATTTCTGATGCATGTAATTAGGTTAAACTGTGAATCATGTTCTTTGCTGTCATCTGGTAATTTACCTGCCTGTCTTAACTGAGTCTTGTGATTACTGAGCATAGTCTGTCTTTGGGTAAGAGAGCCACCCCGTGCTGGGCCAGGAGGTAGTGATAATAGGGTTAGTTATAGTATTACAGTTTTTCAGTCTGTTTTAAACTGCTGCAGTGGCAGTGCAGCATTGTCTCTGCTAGCCAGTCACAGTCAGTTCGATTTGTAAAACAAAATTTGTAAACAAATTCTGTCAAGAGTATACAGTTCTTAGTGTTGTTACGCTGTAGAAATTTTCCCCAGTTTTCACCCTTTTCATATTCAAAAGAGCATCCACTGACATTATCAACGACCCTGAGTTTTGACAGTTGTGTTTTTCACACTTTTGTGGAGGAAAAAAAAACCAAACAAACAGTGCTGTAGTCCTTGGTTATTTCTGCACTCATATTTTCATGTGAGTGGAAATTGCATATGCTTATCTACATTCAACTGAATGAATTCATCTAAACGTGACTAACTGATGAGGAAAGCATATAATGAGAGTAACACTGATCGTAAGGGAAGCGAAGGCAAGTTTTAGTAATAGGCTCGATATCAATTTGGCAGGAAACAACACCCATGGAGTGCATCGTACTATTGACTGTCTGCTCTTTTCGTTGATTTATCTGTGTTCTTTTCCACCTGCAGACCTCATTTTTATTGTTGCGTTTCAGCAAAAAGACAATTTAAAAAAATATATAAATCCCTTTCTCATTTTTCACTCCCAGAACATGGATTTATGCTCTGCGGTTCTCTTTGAAGAACCTAGTGTGAACAACATTGAGAGAGAAAAGCAAAATGACAAGGAAGAGAAAGTAACAGATGGTAATATTAGACTGCGTGTTTGTCTTAGTTACTGACAGTCTTGTTCACTAGGCTTCTGGAGCTAAATATGCATAATAAGGCCATAAATAACAAAACTGTGCTGAATGTTAACACAAATGGCTATACACTATTTAATAATCCATGTAATGTTTTTAATTTCTTAAGAGAATTATTAAATTTGTGAATTAGACAATAGTCCTTTATAGTTTCTCAGTCACCCTTTCCTTGCCCCTGGAATTTGTCTCACTGTATGAGCAACAAAAGCTCTTCCTAAGACTCACAGAAAGGACAGCAAGAGCATTATGGGATGTGCATGAGGTGAGGAAGGGAGAACTATAACAAGCATCGAGAAACAGAAGTGTGGGATGCCAAAAGCAGTGTATTCAAAAGAGATAAACCATGAATTCATACCTAATGTGTTTACTGTAAGATGTGATTTAATACAGAAATTTTCTCTCCACTACTGGCAATCTCAGAACTGGTTTTTGTCATGTGCCATTGCAGAATATAGAGCTGAGCTGTTCATTTCCTTACAGTCTTTCTGGAGGTGAGAAATCAGGTTAAGAAGTCCCCATAGATAGTGTAGCAGTGCAGTTTTATGATCAACGAATTTTTATATAGAATTCATACCAAGACATTCAACTTTGATGCATCTCTTAACAGAATTGGCCAGCATCAGGTAGGTTTGGGAGCACCCTTGAGAGCTACAGAAACACAGGTGTAATCCCGAATTGCTCAGTTCATGTGAAGGGCTTGGCTGTAAAATCCATGTGGATCTCAGTGTCTGTTCTTAAAGCTGTTCTACTCTGAGTAAATAATTATTTATGGCATTAGAAATAAGCAGCAATTTGGTTCTGTGTTTCAGTAAGGATTCTCTAAGATCACGATCGAGATTGATTATAGCCTCTCACTTTCTTAGAATAAGTGAGAACTTGAGCAGAGCAAGTGCCCTGGTGGCCACCAAGCTCTAGACTTCGTGATAGGATTGGTCTTAATATATACATATATTATTTTGATTTTATATAGTTTTGTTTGTGAGGGGGAGAAACTTTTCCATTACGTAATTTTCTACAAAAACTCATAATCTCAAAATTATGCTCAAGGTGTATTGCATTATTGTAAGTGAATGAGTACGTGTGGTCTCTGATTTACAGCCTGTTGCTTGCTGAAGGGACAAGCCTAATGTTTTTGAAGGCATTGTGTGTATTTCCCATTACTAGCTCCAAAATGAGCACTGGAAGATGAGAAACATGTATACGAAGGATTTCACCAAACTTGGAGCAGTAAACCCTACACAAGTTTAACTCTTTGTTCTGCATGTCGATATGCTTTTTCCCCAGAAACAGATGAATTTAGTCTACTCTTAGAGAGCATCTTACCTCATCGCTTAGGGCTTCCCTTGCAGTCAGTACAGAGAAACAGGCAATTTAGAGAGTGATTCACCTACTTTGTCACACATGATTTTTAGCTTGAGATAAATTATACCACAGAAATGCATATTCACTTCATAGACCATAAAGGTTTTATTTTGTGTAAATTCTAGAAAATTATCTTCTGATCAGTATGGAGAACTTCTCGTGTTTTCATCATTTTTAAAAAGCAACAGCAGTACATAATAGACACTGTGAAGAACTTAGATTTTGTTACTCTCTTAGTCTTTATGTAAGAAACTCCACTGTATTGCTGTTCTAAACTGTACCATGGAGATTTCGGAAACACACTGAAGCATATTATAAGCTGCTTTTTTCTTCTTGCACCTTGCCCATGTTTCATTCCCCTTAATCATCACAGAGGACCATGATCAATATCTTACTTAGTACATTGGAAAGGGTGAGGATTTTTTTTCCACAGGTTCTTATACATATCGCTACATCCAGTTCATCTGACTACTTCAAACATTCATAATAATACAAGGCATGTATTTCTCTTTATGCTGTAAAGTAGGCGATCATAAATATACAGGGAAAGAATTAGGTTGTGCTGTAGGCATTCTGAGGTCCTTCAGGAAAGACTTCCACAAACACAGCATGGATATATACTATTATTTTCTTGGAAACTTATCAGAAACAATGAAAGAAGGTGAGTCCTGCAGTTAATAGTCAAATGCAATGCCATCTAAGTTAGTTTGCTTCCTCCATTTCATTTCCTGGAAACATTTTCCACTTTTACCAAAAGAGGTAAGAACAAATGCAGTCTCTAGACATTGTAGATAATTATAAATATTTTACTTATGGAAGTGGATTAATTACTCTTGTTTTACATTTGTGGTGCATTTCTTTTACAAAAAAATCTCTTACAGAAGCAGAAAGCAGGTGGCACTATAACCTAGGTATCTATAGCCTTCCGCTTCTCACTCTTGCTACATTACATGAATGATTACTTCAGGTAGGTGAATCACCTTCCTAACTTCCATCAAATTTTATTTTATTAGAATGCAGTGTAAAAACTATTTATGCTGTTTCCAGAAGAATTCTGCTCCTCCAGTCATAACCAGGTCTACTGATACTGTCAGATTTGGATCAGCTACTTAGGACAAGAATCTCGTCTTCTGACATCGTTATTAAATGTCATGTTCACCCCCAACACGTCATAATGTTTTTAATGAAGAAGAAACAAATGATGGTTGATCTAAAGTGAGACCACTATTTTTACAATTGTTGGATTCCTTTTTGAGAAAATAGAGTTCTTAGTAGATGGATATGCAAGTTTTCCATTTACTAATTGATTAGTACAAAACTTGTTAAGGTACAAAGTCTCAGGAAGATACTAAACTATTGACACTATCTTTTACTGTACTTAACACCAAACTGTTATGATTTTTATTTATAATTTTGAAAGCTTCCCTCAGTACATTTCTGAGAAAGAAGAGTGAGAACAGATTCTTGCTCCCTCTGTGGTGATGAAGTAATGAGGAGATTTCCAAGAACGCGGGATTTCCTGGCACCAAAAGAGACATCCTCTTGTCTTATAGTTTAGGAATTAACCATCATAAAATGGATTTAATTTTCCAATAAAAAATGCAGCGTGTTTTTTTACAACAGATTAGCTGCCAGTCATTTATAAAATTTTCTTTTTAAATCCTTTTTTTAATTAAATACAAGATGATTATAACAACAAAAGTTAGAAAAATGATTCATTTAGTTTAGGAGGGAGGTGGAGATCTTTGATAGTGGTGTAACTGTGTAGGAGGAGTTGAAGCGTTAAAGAGGTGTTATGAAAGGCAGTCATATGGGGCGTAGTTAATATTTAAAACGGAACAATGTTTAAAAAGTAAATATTTCCTCATTTCTAGTATGTCAAAAGTACTGACTATGGAAAATGATATCGACAGAATTTTGCTTAAGTAAAATTCTGCAAGGTATTACTTTTGGAAATTCTTGGGATTTTGTTTAGGATAGAGTAAAGTTAATGAGTGATATTGGATATGGGAGACAAATGCATTCAACTAAATTATAGAATGTAACAGGAAATGGCACAGAGGCCATCACTTCATACAAGTTAACCAGAGCACAGTATTGAGAAAGATAGTTTATAGTCTGTATTTGTCAGATTTGGTTTTATGTCATGACTTTCAAAGTCTAATAAATGACAGCAAATAAGAAGGTGAATTGATTGGATTGATAACTTTGTATTGAAAATTTAATACACAAGACTGTAAAATCAAGTAGTAATATGTCCTGCTATTGTACACATATCATATGTTATAGCAATCACTTATATGTTGTTCATCATTTTATTTATAATTGATTTTGCTTTTTCTTGAAACAAATGAAGTAAAAAAAAATTTAAAAAAGCTTGAAAATCTGCATAGTAACTGTAAGATTTCAAATATATTCACTGCAAAAGGTTACCATATTCATTGCAGTAAAGTAAGTTTGTTGTTTGGAGGGAAAAAGTTGCAGGGTAGAGTCTTTCAATAAATATTCCACAGCACATAGAACTTAAGGCTCTGTCTACCATTTGAGAAGAAAAATCCTCCTTCTCCAGCCTTAGTTTCATGTATTCTTTTCCTCTCAAAATCATGGAAAATGGATGAAACAGGGAATAGACTTACTTTCCTTATAAAGATAAAACACCAGGCCATCAAAATTTCTGTTATGTGCTTGAAGCATGAGAAAGTAAATTGAGTGTAACATGGAAACATGGGATCATGAATAAGAATTTTTTTTTTGTTTATTTATTTTCAGTGTTATGGGGCCCTTAGCCAAATACTCTAATGTCATGCTGTGTGAAAAAGATGTTAGTTTCTTTGCTTGCTGTGAGATGTTCCAAGCTTGGAAGAGGTTGCAACTAAGAAAAAAAAAAAAAGATGAAAGAATACATTACCATGAATAACTCAGCATTCCCTAGTGAGGAAAGAAAAGCAAGTTATTTGCATATAAAATAGAGAAATTACACTCCAGCAATGAATGTCTATTAGGTTGAAAAGAACCATGTTTTAGACCAGTACGTATGAATCTTTTGCGTATAATGAAGGCAGTTGATCTCAGTATTTAATGTGCAGTGACCTAGTAGTGAGTACGCTGACCTCTGTGAACATAAAGCAAAATCATGCAATTGTCTAGCAAATTAAATTTTCAAATTGGTATCAGTTAAAAATCGTACTATACAGGCTGAGATGGTGGGTATTGAGAGCCATTCATGGAAGTGTGAATGCAAACTTGCTTCATACGTTTATTCTGATTTTTATTTATTTTTTTTTTGAGAGAATTGTAAGCATCTATATTGTGAACATCAGCAATTGAGGAGATGTGAACCTGGAGGAGAGCTGAAAGATAATGCATTTCTGTGGAAACAAACAATTTGTGAAACTCTGATTATTATAGAAATCTGTGCTCTTTTTTTAATCTAAGAAGCTTAGTATCCACCAACCAAAAAGCAAATAAACTCAGTGGAAACATAGGATTTGCCTTATAACGTGTTAAGGAAGAAGAAGGTCTTGAGAATCTTTCTTCAAATGTTTACTCCAATTACGACACTTGGGAGGAAATGGAAGAGCACACATGAGAAAGTTTACATGGGAAAAATAGAAAGACTGAATGGTCAGAGATTTTTACACTCCCTGAAATGCTGATTCTGAAACCCTCAGTTTCAAATACTGTGCTTTTCTTTGTCCTAAGGTGAGAAGAAAGAGCAGAGGAATGTAGAATAACGTGCTTGTCATCAGACTGCACTGTACCACAGGTCTCTAAAGACATAATCAAAATTAATCTAGAACAAAGAGATGCATTTTCTATAGATTTAGGTAAATAAATTATGCAATTATTGAATTACGTATTTTAAGTTTTAAAATAAAGCACTGATTTTTAACATTGTAATAAAGGAGCACAGTGATTTGTTTTACAGAAGCCAATTTTCAAAGCTATTCAGCATATTTGGCAGCATTTTATGGACTGTTCAAGCTTGCTTTCACACTATAGTCTTGTCCCTGTTTATTTTTTTTTGTTGCAGTAACCATTAATCATAGGTTCTCTCTTTTCATAAAGGCTTAGCCAAAGGGAAAGCTTGTCAACTTCATAGTTTCAAGATAAAGAACACAGAAAGGAGAAATAATTTAAAAAACATATTTTTTAAGTTATTAATACTGTTTCACTATTTTCTCTTTGTCTGTGCTTGAAATCCTCTATCTTGTCACTGATAGAGAGAGAGGATTTTTCTTCAGCTGGTCTGAAAAAGTCTTTCCAAGCTTATGAACGCAACATAGAGCTGATAGTATGTTCCTCTGAAATTCTATTAAATAGTTGTTGCTATATTATCTCCATCAAATTTTGTATTCAAAATCATATAATTGGTTGAACATTTCAGTAATTTATATGACAGTATAATTTTAGGAAAAAACATGTGGAGAGGATGACTCCAGTATATTATATAATGCATATACCTAAAAACCCTAGTCTATCAGGAATTTGAATCAAAGTAACATGAATGGATTTGAGTGGGGTCATTATAACTCAATGATTTTTTCAAATAATTGAAGATTCCAACTATTTTATCAGAATTCAATGTGTCTGAGGTAAAAACATTAGTTGGACAGCCAGCTTTCAGAAGCCTGAGACTTGCATGAGAGATTTTTCTTATTTTTAAAATTTCCACTTGAGCTCTGTTTTATTGTTTGTGAAAAACTGTTTTCATCAATATGTGTTTACATGGGAAGTACTTGAATGTTTATAATGTTTTTGGAGGTGTTTTGTTGAAAGCTGTAAAAATATAAAATGTTCCAAGTACAGTCAAGTTAAGTAATTTCACTGTTCCTTAAATGGGATTTTCATATCTTTAGAATGGAATTGTTTCCTTTTTTGAAAGTGCTCTGAGATCCCCTGTCCTGAGTGTTGATATTCCTGTACTGTTTACAGAAAACTCTTTTCAGAATGATACGTCCACAAATCTGTGTTTTCTAAGCATCTCTTAACTTCATTTATGCTTAAAGATTTGTAGAGCCTTAGTACAATAATCCAAGGGAAGCTAGCTGACAGCACATGTGAAGCATGCACAGCTCAGCAGTAAGGAAGCCTAGTGTGCTGTAAATCAAGTCTTTTGTTTGTAATTGTAAAAACAGATCCAATGAAGGCAGCTGCACTAACACTAAATTGACATTTATGGGCAATAAAATACACACTTTTTACGTAACACCTTTATCTGTTGGACTTTCAAAAAGAGGCAATAAAATGGATATAGAGCAGTGAGTAAATTACATCACAGCAAACAAACAGATACAGCAATGACATTTGGGCAGGCTACAATGTGGACTTGCACATAGTAGAAGAGACATATAATATATTCATAGATGAAGAGACATATAAGGCAGTGGCAAGTATTTTTCCATTACCTTACCAAATCAGGGAAATGTTCTCTGTCCTGCTACCTCTCAGCATTGGCAGTGCCCAAGTTACCATCAGAAGAAATACTTCATAGCAGAGCTGGACCTCAGATGGGATCTGGTCAATTAAGAAAATCAGTGAACTAAGAAAAGCTGAGTGGTGCAGTAGCTCATTTCCTCCACCACAGCTATCTCAGCTATGCTTCCTATGTCTTAAGAGAACTGATTGGAAGTAAAGAAAAAATGGGCCTGAACAAGTTCTAAAAATGCTGAATGTAGTTCCATCTCACGGGAGTGACAATGTTTTCTGTATTCCAAAAGGGCAAAATCTGTATGTGCTTTTAATTTCATTAAGAGTGGATGGTTGCACTCAGGGACATTGACCTGTTGACTACAACTCTAAGTGGAGCCCTTTGAGAAGTGGCTTTCCTTGGGGATTGTGAGATTGAGTACACCCTTAGGAAGTTTGCAGATGGCACCAGGCTGAGTGGTGCAGTTGACACACACTTGAGGAAAGGAATGCTATCCAGGGGAACCTGGACAGGCTTGAGAGGTGGGCATTTGCCAACATCATGAAGTTCAGCAAGGCCAAGTGCAAGGTCCTAAACCTGGACTGGTGCAGTCTCAAACACAGATACGGATTAGGCAGAGAATGGCTTGAGAGCAGCCCTGAGAAGAAGAATTTGGGAGTGTCAGTTTGTGAAAGATTCAGCATGAGCTGACAATGTGCAATTGCAGCCCAGAAAACCAGCTGTATCCTAGGTTGCATGAGGGGGGATGTGACCAGCAGGTCAAAGGTTATTTTGCCCCTCTACTCTGCTCTTGTGAGACCCTCGCTGGAGTNCCCCAAATACAATGAGAAATTGACAACTGAGCACTCTCAAAGTGAAAAATCTCTTATCAGTGAACTCCTAACAACACTTTCTGATTTAACTGCTAACATTAATTTGCTGTTATAAAAGCCTTTCAAAATCTCCATCAAATTGCAGAAGGAAGTAATGGTTTCATTAGGGATTTGTTATTTGAGACTTATTTACAGATTAAAAGCTAAATTCACTGGTCTTCTCTAATTTACAAACAAGGGAAAATAATTTAACTCAATTAAAATCATAAAAGAAGTTGCCTAAAAGTTAGCATGTAAATCCCTTCAATTCATCATACTTATTTTTTATAAGCACATATCCTGCCTTTTCTAGTAGACAGAATCAATATAACTTTGAAACATTAGCGTCTTACCTGAAGACAGGTGCACAAGGAGAGTGACACAGCTAGTACAAAAGGTTTGTGAATTGAGTAAATGTACCACTTAATTTATGTTTAATTGGAATTATGTGTTTTACAAGAATTTTAATGGGTAATTGTATCCTGGATGAAACAGGAAATGAGAGCTTATGTCCTCATTTCCTACTTTTTTTTTTTTTTAAGTGAAATCTATATGTAAGATAACAATGGAATAAATTAGAATTTAAAAGGTTAATTTTTATTATGCAAAAATATTCCACAGGAGAAACAAAAAACAAAAAAACACCAACCAAAAACAAAGTGAATTTGTGGAAGAAAGCAAATCTTCCTTTCACGCTTTCACCCATTTTACCTTAATCTTGTTCATTCAGTAGTCTGCTTATTGCTTTCTGCTGTAATTGAATTCTTCTTTTCTTACATGTAAATTGCTTTTTAAGCACCATGAGTCTGAAGTAAAGCACAAAGTACATAGCAAGCATTTATTTGTCACTTTATATTTAACTTCTTTTTTCCTCTTACTTGGGACAAATTTCACCGGTTCAAAGAAACAGTGGACTGTTAAAATGTAGAACACAACAAAAGTAGAGATTTATTGTATATGGGTTCATCCACTGTTGCAATCCAGAGCGCCTTGTGATTCATTATATTGATCTTAGATCTGGTTGAGCACGTGCTGCTGCCTGTGGGGTTGGCAGTGTCAGATGATGGTCTCTTCCAATTGGGCCAGGAGCTGTTGCCAGCCAAAAAGCATGCAGTGCCATGCACGTGCCATACTGGCTGCATTTCTGCCTTTGCATGGTGGTTGTGGAGGATTGTGGTTGGGGGAAAGGACCATAGACCACCTTAAGGAAGACCGACTCCTGACTTTTCCATTGCATTTGCGCACAACCTGTGTTTGTTCTGCTACTTTCACAGGAGTGGAAGTTTTTTGTTCTGCAGCCTTCTATAACTATTGTTATAGTTTTCTTTTGCTAGCCTCCACAAGTTGGAAAGAGAGAATCCACAATGTTGGAGTTCCATTTAAGCATTGTCACAGAGTCTGAGCCAGAAAGAAAGACGTAATTTTATTCCCAAATTCACCCAGAGAAATGAAAGCGTGGTAAATCAGTGTGAAAACTATTCACCAGTCTGCACAAACTAAATGTGTAAGAATGCTTGGTGTGCTCACAGCGATTCAAATGTATGAGTTCATTCTGCATACATTCATCCCTGGCATCACCATGCGATAAGCAGAGTCCAATCTGCTCTTCACTGCTTGTCAGCAAGGGCAATTAGGTTGTGCTCAGCATGGCACTGCATGCTACTACAAAGCTTCCTGCTGGGTCAGAGTGTGGGCAGGCTAGAGCTCTTACCTGCCTGCAAAATATCTTTATAGGCGTAACCACAGAGTGCCTTTAGGCAAATGATCTTATGCTACTTTGGAAAAAAAATAAGGGTATTCCATTTTTGGGTTACAGTAAGAGAGATAAATCACTGAAGAATAGCTGATGTGCTTACTTTTATTTTGTATTAACATTTATCAGCAGATAGATAACTCTTCAACTTACATGTAGGCTGCTCTGAAAGTAATGCCTTCCTATTTATTTCTGTGGAAACTACAACAGATACAAACAGTACAATAACACTACTTGACAGAGAAGTCCTCAGTAGCAAACGTGATTTTTCATCAGTCACCACGAGTTATGCATTTTCGCCAGTGATGAGCAAGAGCTTGCATGCAGTGCTTATAAAAATCTGCATGACCATCTGGTAAGTGTTTTTTCTTTCACATCACTGTTGCCACTGCTGAAATGTACAACTCACTGCTTCATCAATGTTCAGCAAGCATTGCCAGCTGTCAAGGGTTGCCATTCTTCATGGAATTTTTCAGTAACACACCTTTACTTCATATATACTTCCATGTCAGAGGTCATTCTGTCAGACTACCCCTCTGCTGCCGTCTGTTATATGGCAACAAAATGTAATGGAATACTGGCATGAAGAAGATTCAACTTCGATTGCCATACCTTCAACATTTGCCTCTGTTGTCGTGGGTTAACATAGTAAAAAGATGAGGTATTACTTTCAGAGCATCCCTCAGTTTCATGTATGGTTGACCTGTTATAACTTTAAGCTGGTAAGAGTGGCCACAGTCCTTCTTTTTCCTCAGTTCCATCTAAATCCTTTGCCCCACTGCCATGGTCTAACACAGCTATGCATCTAATGGAACTGTACAGTTCCGTGCATAGGCAAAAAATCCTTGGAGATTCTTTTGCCTTTTTTAAAAATACTTAGTGCGACTTCTAATGTATTTAGCAGAATGCCAGTTACTAGAGTAAGGTACAAAGGAACACGTGATATGTGATAAGTTGAAATTGGAGATACGTGACCGTCTTTGTCAGGAGTAGGCTTGTGGAATCAATCATAATGTAATCTGTATCTTCTATTTTCAGTAATATTAGTTCTCCTATTTAGTCATAAATTCAGAGAAAGTAAAGTTACGGTAAGAAATATCAGAAATTATTCAGCAAACATACTCATTAGAATATTCTAAAATATATTCTTTGGACTATTAAAAGAGCTTTGTAGAGTAATAACTGACATTTCTTACGAGATCACTGTGGCTCCAAGTTAGCCTTTACAGATACTGTTTTAGGATCACCTGAGGCAAATGACGTATTTTAATTTTCAAACACCTCTTACTAAATGAAATCAGTGAGTAAATAAATGAGTAAATTGGTATTGGAAATGTAATTTCTACCAGTAACAAAAGTAAAAGGGGCTTTTATTCGTTTGTTTTGTTAGATGGAGAGCTATTAGAAAACAGGTGGAATTTTTATTGTTTATGAGATAATCAGAGCTTGGGAAGAAGTGTATTGTATGAGGAGCAAAAGAAACAAACTCTCATACCCATGACATCTGTTCTGTGAGAGACACCCTACTTGCACATCGTGATTAAAATAAAACGATCCTGGAAAATGTTGGATTCTCTATTAACCTGATATGCTTCTTTGTTTTAGAAAAATACTATGCTATTTTAATGAAGAATGAAAATTCTTTAGAATCCTCACTTCTGCAGATTTTTTTAACTAATTGGATAATTTACGTTTTTAATGCAGACCAGAAATACTTTAACTTCTTCTGTCTGTTTAGTTAGCTGCTTTTACAAAAACAGTTCCACTTCTCTTGCTCAAAAATATGTGATAATTGCTTTTCACCACTGAGAAATGCAGATCACATTCTTTAAAAAAAAACCACTTTATTAACTTGCCATTTTAGTGATCTTTCCTTTTTATATTTAATTTCCTTAGTGTGAAAGATTGTATCAACTCAATAAATTTCTGAAAAGTTAATGTTAATTGTAAGCAGCAAGGTCAAATAAAACATGACAGTAGACTAAAATAATGAAAATATGAAAGTAGACTAAAAGGCATTCAGTGAAACTGAAAGATCTTGCTATAGTGAGAGATAGGGAAACTTTCAAGTTGTAGGTGAGTGTAGATAATGTGAGGCTGTCTCAATTACCTTTAGGCCCCAGTTGCTAATAATCATTCTTTTTTTTGTGTGGAGGAACCTGTCTGAGTTGTGTCAGATGTCCAAAATCCATTGCTGTGAACTGCTTTGAACAGAAAAGAATTGCTAACCATCTTTACGTTCTCAGTTTCTCATATAGGACATGGAAAATTTTGTTCTGCACTCTCTTCATGTGTGGAAAAAAAGAGCAAAGGAAACACCTTCTTCCCTTGGTACTAAATTTTGCTTCAAATCTTTGAAGTATAAACAAAAGGTGCTTTGAAGTGAATACTAAAATCTTCTCTTTAAAACAGGTAGATCTTCTAAGGTTTGGTTTTCCTTATTAGCAATATAGAAAAGATTATCAAGTCTCACTGAAGTTAGAATTTGCAATGTGTCATGTGCCTAATGCCCTTTTTATTTCATGTCTATATTGAAGATACTCCACATGGGTATCTTTCATATCTGATAGTAGTTTCTATACCTGAAAAATACATTTTTTTAACATACTCTTCCATTTAGTATAGCAGTCATTCACAACACCGTAAATTCCACAACATATCATAATAGGAAGAAAAAGTATGTGAAAAATACAATGTGTCAGCGTCCTCTGTATTGAAGTTTCTTTTATTTCAGTCTGATTTGTATTACTTTTATGTTGAAATTTAAACCATGAATACTTGTAAAAAATACTGAAGTTATTTGCGTTTCATCAGTTATAGATGTGTAGGATTTCCATCTGGTATTGTCTCCCATGTCTACCAAGGAGACCTAGAAGAAACATGATGAGTGTACTAGCCTGTTTGTGGCTCACTGCACTTTGAAGACAAAATTTAGGAAATGTCTTCTACCTGAATGTATTTTGTCTTCAAAGATACCTCAAAGTTTGCTGCTTTACCATTAGCAGGTAGCATTAGGAGGTTTGGGGATTTAGAACGTTAATTAACATTTTGTAAAATAGCTTAGTATGGAAAGACATCTGTAGCATAGATGTCATTTAATCTTTTCAATGTAACTGTACAGCTGAAGCATAGCACAGGCATCTAAAGGCTCTGCTGGGGCAAAGCTCACTGTTGAAAATCTGGTGGATATTTAGAGTTGCACTGTATGTGGTCTCTAGAAAGCGAAGGAGACAGTAAGTGGCAACAACAAAAGAGAGGCATACAGAGAAGTGCTGAAATGTCACCAAAATTCCTCTGGATCAAAAATAATCTTTGTTTTCCTGCATTTTTCATACCTTCACGATTCTCTCAAGGTTATGCAGATAAATTAATTACTTGTGGAAGAGAAAGAGAAGTTTATCAAATCCAAAATGATCATTGCCTTCTAAAACCAAAAGTATTCTTTAAGCTATGGCCTCTACTTACTGTTACTTTCTATATACACCTCTGAACAGACAGCCTGGAAATCATTCAAGACTGCCCATCCTGGAGTTAAAAATTCCTCTGTTAGCTTAATGGAGAAGAAGCCAATTTAAAGGTAGCAGTACCTTAACATATAAAACATTGTTTAAGATTTAAGAATCACATTAACAGTTTTCTTTCTCCAGATTTCTGAAATATGACCCAGCTCTGACAGTCAAGAGTTCTATGTAGCTTCTGTCATCTGTCACTTCATAATTTTACCATGGAAGCCAATGTAGGTTCTGTATTGTATTAAATTTTTGTTCTTAGATAAAAATAAGACTATTTGAAAGTTTTTATTTGTTTGCTTATTCCCAGGTTGAAAAAAGAACTCTGTTACTGATAGTTCCATAGGTATAAATTTATTGAATCAAAAGGTGATCCAAGAGGACAATGCCGAGTTTCTATGTTACTAAGTCCTAATGGGAATTTAAATTTTCTAGCTTTTGTCCCATTTTTAGTCTTGTTAAGGTTAAAGTAAAAATAAAAAAAATCCCATAAATGGACTTTATTACAAGTAACTTTTTCCACACAGACAAATAAATAAATAAAGAAATAAAAATAAAAAAAAGATATAGCTCTTTAAAGAATTTATGACTTTAAAATTAAAGTAAAATTAGCTCTCAGATCATGAATTTAAGCTTCTAGCGTGGGAAGTAAAGTTAGATCACTACCTGTTTGTAATCTTGCTCTTTCCAAAAATAAAACCCGTGTGATTTAGGCATTTATCTCGAGTTTCAATAGGAGCATCGAGAGCTGATGTGTAGGCACTGACAGAGCTGTGTAGCAGCTTCCTTTTCTGCTATGTGAGCCAGAGAAGGTGCTTCATCAATATGTGCTGGAACACAGTCACAGTCTTACATCCCTTGGAGAGCCTACAAAGAAAGTCTTATGCTTTCCACAGACTGCCTCCCCTTTTCTCTTATACCCAGAAGTGAAAATGAATTTCTGGTTGCTAGTGGTAAAGGGGCCTCTTTGCCGTGTATGGCTCTGTTAGTAGCCTGACCTGAAAAAGAGGGAACTATATTATGCTCTTCCAGCTGTTTGTTTGCACTCCAATGCAAGACTGCTTTACAAGTTCATGGTAAAATTCTTACTTTCAAACAAATTGTAAGTCAAAACAAAATACTCTTCCACTGTAAAATGCCTTTATACTTCAACTGTAGAGCTTTAGAAAATAGGTGGTTTTCTGTAAATATGCAGTCATACTGTCATACTTTTTGTTTTATTCTTTTTGGAAATTGTATTCTTCATTAATGACTGTCCAGAGTTCTCAGTTATTTTCTCTGCACGTGGACAGTGCTGCTGCAGTGGCATTCCACACTGAAGCAAGGAATTGCCTCATCAGGGCAATTGAATTCCTTCAGTGAGGAACTGCCAGGTGCCATTGTGCCTGACCTTGTTGCTGCCATTGGAGGGTGGCAAGGATACCACCTGTGTGAGGTTTGAGCAGTTGAGTGATCAGCTTGGTATGGTGGCAAGGCTCAAGGAGGAGGTGGAGAGATTAAAGAGCATCAGGGAGTGAGCAGGAGGTAGACTGGTGGAGTAACTCCCACCTAGGAAGTTATGTAGAGCAAGAAGGTCAACTCCATGCCTCAAGACTGTCTCCATGAAGAAGGAAAGAAGGATAATCATCGTGGGTGACTGGTGAGAGGAACAAAGGGCTCCATATGTTGGCCAAACCCTATCCATGGGGAAGTATGCTGCCTCCCTGTGGCCTGGATCAGGGACATTACTAGGAGAATCCCTAGTCTTGTTCCGCCCTCAAATTATTATCCTTTATCATTTGTTCAGGCTGACTGCAATGAAGTTTCTGAGAGAAGCATGAGGGTTCTTAAAAGGAACTTTAGGGTACTGTAGGTGTTTTAGACAGAGTGGGAATATACATGGCATTTTCCTCTATCCCATCAATGGCAGAGGGGGATACTGAAAGGACCAGGAAAACCTATCTGATAAATATACATCTGAGAGGCTGGTGCCACCGCATGAATTTTGGATATTTCAACCTTGGGCAGTTCACTCAGAACCTGGCCTGATGTCTGCTGATGGGTTCCACCTAGTTCGTAGGGAGAAAAGAATTCTGGCCCAGGAGCTGTCTGGACTCGTTGACAGGACATTAGGTTTGAAGGGGAAAGGGGGTGATAATGAGCCAGCCCACAGCAAGATGTGGGATAGCATGGCTAAGACAGAGGGAGAAGGTGCTATCAGTTACCCTCAACTTACTGCATCTTATGATAGTTATACTGGGCAGCAAGCTGGGGCAGCTCATCACCAGGGCTTTAAGCTAGATTTGATGGGGGAAGGGGATGTAATGCTGAGGAACAGAGAAGAGTCAGGGAACACTGTCTCTTTAGGAAGCAGTGGGGAAAAACCTCAGATTTTTCTCAGAGGTTTTTGAGAGGGCTCCTTTGAGAATGTAATGTGTCTGAAAGCCCAGCTGAAGTGCCTTTATACCAATGCATGAAGCATGGGAAATAAGCAGGAGAAACTGGAAATCATGGTACAGTTGGAAAACTATGATCTTATTGGTATCACAGATACACGGTGCGATGATTTGCCTAACAGGAATACTATGATTGAGGACTGTGAGCTTTTCAGAAGGGATAGATGAGGTAGGAGAGTTGCCCTTTATGTTGAGAAGTGGATAGACTGTGGAGAGCTGCCCCCAAGAAACAGCCATGAACATGCTGAGAGTCTGTGTGTTAAAATTAGGGACCGAGCCAACAAAGGGCATCTGATAATCAGAGTCTGCTACAGGATACTTGATCAAGGGGAGCCTGTTGACAAGGCCTACTGGTTTCAGCTGCAAGAAGTGTTGTGCTCACTGGCTCTCATTCTGGTGGGGGATTTCAACCACCCAGATATCTTCTGGGAAAACAACTCAGTGAGCTACAAGCAGTTCAGAAGACTCCTGGAGTCCACAGACAACACGTTTCTGATTCAAGTATTGGGCAGACTCACCAGATGTGTAGTATTGATGGACCTGGTGCTCATCAATGCAGAAGACATCATAAAAAAGCTTAAGAATGGATGCAGCCTAGGCTTCAGCGACCATGTCCTGGTTGACTTCATGATCTTGAGGTGTGTGGGCCTGGCAAGGAGTGAGGATCCTGAATTTCAGGAGAGTGAACTTCAGGCTGCTTAAGGAATTATCAGATATGATGTTGGATGTACCTTTCTGAGAACACAAGAGCTCTCCATCTCCCAGAGTAAGAAATCAGGCAGATGAGACAGGAAAACAGCATGACTGATCAAGGACCTGCTCATCAGGTTGAGGGAAAAAAAGGAAAGCTGTGGAAGTGGGGATGGTCGGCCTGAGAGGAATATAAGAATACAGTCTGGATGTTCAGGGATGATGTCAAGAAAGCCAAGGTGCAAATGGTATTGAACTTGACAAGAGATGTAAAAAACAACAAGAAAGGGATCTTTAGCTACCATGGAAAGAAAGGACAGGCAAAAGAGAGTTATGCCCTCTGATAAGTGAAACGGGAGAGCTGGCCTTCTCAGACATGGAGAAGGCTGAGATACTGAATGAGTTCTTTTCCTCTGTATTCACAGCCAATCAGGCTTCTCACTCTTCTTGTGTCCCTGAGAAGGGGTTGAGGGAGCAAAATCCCTCCAAGTACAATAGTGGAACAAGTCTGAGACCACCTTATGAGTGTGTACTATTCTATGGAATCAGATAACATACAGATTCCTTCAGGGCTCTGGAGGAATAGACTGATGTGGCTGTCAAGCTGCTCTCTATCATATTTGAAAAATAGTGGCTAGCACTTGAAGTCTCCAGTGACTCAAAAAAGGCAAACATCACTCCCATATTCAAGAAGGGGAGAAAGGAAGACCTGGGGAACTACAGGCTGATAAACTTCATGTCTGTGCCTGGGAAGATCATGGAGCAGTTCCTCCTGAAAGAGATGTTAAGGCACATGCAAGATGTGAAGAAGATCCAAGACACCCAGCATGGCTTCATCAAGGACATACTGTGCCTGATAATCTAGTGGCTTTCTATGATGGAGTCACGGCATCTGTAGACAAAGGAAGGACAACTGATACGTGGACTTCTGCAAGGCCTTCAGCATGGTCCCACACCACATCCTTATCTCTGAACTGGAGTGATATGAAGGATGGACCGTTGGGTGGATAAAGAATTGGTTGAATGCTTGTAGGCAGAGGCTTTTTGTCAATGACTCTATGTCCAGGCGAAGGTCAGTCATGAGTGGTGTCCCCCAGGGGTCCATCTAGGGACCAGTGCTCTTTAGCAACTTTATCAATGACACAGACAGTGGGATTGAGTGTACACTCAGCAGGTTTGCTGATGACACCAAGCTGAGTGGTGCAGTTGACACAACAGAAGGGGGGAGGAGGGGGATGTAATTCAGGGGAACCAGGCACACTCAGTAAGTTGAGTGCATGAGAACTTAATGAGGTTCAATAATGTTAAGTACAAGTTGTTGCTTGGATCAAGGCAATCCCAGATATATATACAGGCTGGGAGAAGAACTCCTTGAGAACAGCCTTGGTGGACAAGAAGCAGGAAATGAGCCAGCAGTGTCCTTTTGCAGCCCAGATGGCCAACAGTACCCTGGGCTGCAACAAGGGTGGCCAGCAGGGAGAGAGAAATTATTGTTCCCTTCTACTCTGACCTTGTGAGGCCCCCATCTGGAGTACCATGTCTAAGCCTGGGAATTCCAGTACAGAGAGAATGTGAAGCTGTTGGAGAGGGTCCAGTGGATGGCCACAGATATTATCAGAGAGCTGGAGGATCTCGTCTGTGATGAAAAGTTAAAGGAATTGGGATTGTTTAACTTGGGGAAAAGAAGGCTCTGGGGAGAAATCTTCGCATCATTCTAGTACTTGAAGGCAGCTTACTAGCAGGAGGGGGACTAACTTTTTACATGATTCGATAGTGATAGGGCAAGGAGGAATGGCATTAAACTAAAAGGACATAGGTTTAGGTTAGATGTTAAGAGGAAATTTTTGACTCAGAGGGTGGTGTAACGTGTTGCCCAGAGAGGTTGCGGAAGACCCATGCCTGGAGATGTTCAGGGCCCGCTTGGCAACCCTACCCATGGCTCAGAGGTTGGAATCTTTGAAGTCCCCTCCAACGTAAGCCCTTCAGTGATGATAAGGGGGCTGCCCAATTTTTTAGAAATCCATGTGGTGCTGTCTCCATGGAGGTTTTCTAGCAAGCTGTATTATGGAGGTTATTTTTCCTCCTGCTGCCTGTATCTGTGAATTGACTGCTTTGCAAGTGGTTGCAATCTGCAGCGCTGATCTAGAATCCATGAATAGAGATGGAGATGCATTTTTGTTTTGATGAAGAGAACAAAGAAGAGACAAAATACAGCACAGACAATTGAGCATTGATTCAGAGAGGACATTCTTTGCATTGCAGTTAATTTCTAATTGTTTTGACTTATTTTGTGTATTTGACTGCATTGATGAGCATACTTTAGAATCAGTTAGTGAGTAATGAATATGGTTTTTAGCAACGCTTTGCTGTGTAGCTGGCAGAAATGTTACAGTTCTGTTTCAGTAATCAGAATTCATTCTTGACCTTGGTAAACTCATCTAGTGTCAAAATTCTTTGGGACAAACTCTTGTGCATTGAGGTATATTATCTGGCATTCTTGTGTAACTCCATGGTATCAGTTTCAGACAGAAGCTAGCTAGCTGCCTCGGATGACAGCTTTCCCAGGCAGTGCTGGTAGTATTTAGTTTAAGCTAACAAGATTTAGAGAGCTCTCCAGTTAGAGAATCCCTGTTCTGAGTTGTTGATGTTGAAACAAGTTTTCTATCTGCACACATGCACATAAAGAACTGCGCCTGAAACATCTGACTGGGTTAAGTTAGCTGATTTTAGGGAAGAGAGCATCTTTTCTGAATTCCAGTAGTACTTATTTTCTATTTAGGTGTTAATATCCGTAGGAATTTTATTTAGCATACAAATTCCTTTTCCTAGATAAGCTAGTGCAAATAATTAAAAGAGTTTATCCTTCATGAGTTTACTAAGGACAGATTGCTCCTAACAAATTTTGTGGCCTTCTGCAATGATTTCTACAATAATTACAGTGGTGAGCAAAGTTTGTCATTTATCTGGACCCATGCAAAATATTTGACACTGTCTCATATGACAGTGCGGAGAGACATGGATTTGATGGATGGACCACTCAGTGGATAAGGAATTGGTTGGATGGTTGCAAAGAGTTTCACTGAATTGCTAAATATCCTGGTAGGGCCCATTGACAGGTAGTATTCCTTGGGGCTCCGTATTGGGAACGATGTTGTTTAACATCTTGGTTGGTGACAGAGATGGTAGGACTGAGTACACCCTCAGCAAATGGAGGGAAGGGATGTCATCAAGACTGTGTTAAGTTCAACAGGGATAACTGCAAGGTCCTGCACCTCAGCTAGCAGTTGCAGACAGTAATGCATGGTAGATGATGAATAGATCGAGAACTCCCTCAGGAGTAAGATTTGAGGATATTCATAACAGAACAACTTTCAGTTCATGAACCAGCAAAGTGCATTTGCAGACGGGAAGGCTAACTGTATCCTTGGCTGCATCAAAAGAAGGGTGACCAGCAGGTCAAGTGTTGCAATGATCCTCCTCTACTCTGCTCTTTTAAGACCCTGTCTGTGTACTGTGTTCAGCTTTGGGGCCTTCAATAAGAGGAGGAAATAGATGTATTGCTACGTGTCCAGAGCAGGGCTACAATAAGGATCAGAAGGCTGGAGCACTTCTAATGTGAAGAGGGTCTGGGAGAGTTGGATTTCTTGAGCCTGGAGAAGTCCCTGGGGAGACCTTATATTGGCTTTCCAGTACCGAAAAGGGGCCTGAATTGAAGACAGAAAGACTATCGGATGTAGTGTAGTGCTGAGACAAGAGGTAATGGCTTTAAACTATAATAGAGCACATTTAGATTGAACGTTAGGAAGAAAATATTTAATGAGAGGTTAGACACCAGAAAAAGTTGTCCAGAAAAACTGTGGATGCTGTGTCTACAGAGGCATTCAAGGCCAGTTTGGAAGGGGCTTTGAGCAACCTGGTGTAGTGGGAGGTATCCCTACCCATGACAGAGGATTTGGAACTAGATAGTCTTCAAGGTCCATTCTAACCCAACCCATTGTCTGATCATCTTTTATGGCTGAATTACTTTGAAGAAAAAAAATCAATTTTTAAAATCCAGTGGAATTTGTTATTGTCCAAAACATGATCCCAGTTAGACAGAAGAACAATACACGAACCTATTTCAAAGAGATAATTCTCCTGCAAGACAAAAGAGAGTTTCAACCACTTTTGGTTAGTTCTGTTTCTATGAAAATTGTTTTTTTTTTCTATTACTTAGCCAACCTTCCTTAATTTTTGACTCTGCTTGCTTTTTAACTGTGCTACAAAAAAGTGTTTGAAAGTCTCAAATTTAAACACCTGTCACTCCCCCCTATTAGTACTAGCTAAGTCAGAGCACTTATGTTTCTTTGGGTATGAATTTACTTCTATGATAAAGGTAGCTGGTAGAAGAAAAAGATTCATAGAAGTCTTTAAATTATTAGCTTCAGGTTAGCACACAATAACTCTATAAACATATGTTCCCAACCCACTAGTTTTGTGGTTTTGTTGACCTCTGATTTTAAGTTTTAATTTAAAAAATATTTTAAAAAATTGTTACTTATATACCTAGAGTATACTATATATTTTATATTCAGCCCAAGACAATTGCTCTTCAGTCAGTGCAGCCCAGGCAAGGCAAAAATTTGGACATGTGTTTTAAATTGGTAAGCTCCGTAAGAAGCATGTTACTTGAAGATAGTTTACAGCTGAGCAGCTGTCAATCAACATTCTTTTACTTTCTAAAGAAAGTTATCCTGTGTATAAGTAACTGGACAGTGATTTTTACATACTTTTTGAATAAAGAATCCACTTCAGGCATAACTGTTCTGTTTGAGTTGCAGTTTAAAAAGAAAATAAAATACAGAACCTCCTTCTTTTCAAATTCTTCTACTTCCTCTTCATAGTTTAACAGTCTTTAATGCAGAGTGCAAAGGTGCTTTAATCTGAACCTATTGTTAAATTACGTTATTATGGTAGGCCCATAAGCAAGATTCGGATCCTGTGTGTTCTAAAGGATGGATCTATGGATAAGGAATGCTAGTAACAAAGAGTCTACAACAGATGTCATAATGCAATCTTTTATCACAAGAATAAGAGCAGAAATTCACTAGTGGACTGTGTTTAATTACTTTGTATGTACAAATTATAAATAAGGATATTGATACAGTGATGATCATAGAAATCATATTAACATCCAGGCTCCTGCTGAGATTCCATTAAACTTGTCTCAGAGCAGTAAAAGTGTATGCCAAGTACTTGTCCCTTTTAGAAAAGTGAATGGATGATTTTTACTCCTGAACTAGGTGCACCTCTACTTACATGGAAAAGTACAGCTACAGAATTCTTTTGGTAATACAGCTTTGGTACAATGTAGTAGATGAATGTCTAGAATACCATGGATAATATAAGCAGCAATTTTAGTAAGTGAATCATAACTGAATGTTGCAATGATTCTGAATATATTCTCAGGGATCAGAAAAAGGCATAGCACTGTGAAAGGCTTCAAGTCTAGTGTGAAAGCAGAAACCTTCATCTTAAGAGTTTGTTCCTTAATATAAACTGTGACTTCCCGGACAACTCTATCTGAAACATGTCTAAGAATTAAATCTAAACCACTGCTAGGTCTCGAGTATTACCTCATTTAATTTTTGTTTAGTTTATAATCTTGGTAATAACATAATTTTACAGAAAACCGTCCCATCAAATGTATCTTCTGTTATCTTTTTAATCTTTAAGGATAATGAGGCATAACATGCTTTCGGTAATTTCAAACAATCTACCATTTTCAGAAAGGATTTAATAATTCAAAATACTGAAACCTGTGGAAAACTTCTTTTGATTTTTTCATAAAATAGCTTCATAAACATAATGGAAACATTTGTTACTTCTACAGTAATTTGAAGTAAATATTAAATATTTTTGCCATTTTTTCCTCAGTAGTAATAAGTGCTTCTCTTACGTTGCTTTTAATTTCAAGCTATTATTAGTTTAATCATGAATTAAATTATAAATGCGAGTTTATCTTACCCAGATGGTTTTATACTAAGAATCTAGAATGCGGCGTTTTATTCTGAACATTTTTATAAGATGCCTGTCTCTCTATAATTATAGATCTTCAAGCATTGAATAGCTTCTTAATTTCTGAAAAAAGACCCAAGCACATGTAAAATGTGCAGTTTTTTTTCCAGAAATATTTTCAGAAGTGCACAGTTTGACAAAAAGAATGCTTAAAAAAACCCAAACAAACAGACAAAGAAGTATCATAGAAAGGAAAAGAATCACCTGTACACTGTGGTTGTTTGAAAGGATTACCTACGGTATATTTTTAGTCTACAAGAAAATGAGCACTGTGGAGAACAACATATGAGTAATTCAGATACTTGCAGAACTAAAAAACGTCAAGCAGCTCTTCTATGTTAAATGAAAATTTCAAGAGAAAGTAAACACTCCCTGGCACACCCTTTCATTGTCTCTTTTTTCAGCAGCTAAACAAGCTCTCCTCCAAAGAAAGAAATAAAAAATTCTTTCTCTAACACATACAACACTCACTGAAACATCAGCTTCACAACATGACCTTTCTTCTAGCTTTCTGAACACCCATCCTTAATGAGAGTTTCATTTTTCTGAATGGGCTTTAAATATTACCACTTGTCATGACAACTGACAAATAATTTGCCATAGCATTGACAGCTGTAGAAAGGATGAGATTCTAGATGGTGAGAGCAAAGGACTAAATTAGTTTTCTGTCTCCTACTATGTATGAAAACACATACTACTGTGATTCCTCTTATTTTTACTTCAGAACTGGGGTCAAGATCATTTCATGGAGCTAAATAGACAGGACATTACACATACATAGGTTATCTGTCAATGTTCCTAAAATAGACCTGGTTTCTAGAGTACCATATATGAAGATGCAGTCCATCTTGCCACCATGTCTGCAACTGTGGGGTTCATAAACGAAGACTATCCAAAAGTCTCACTAGTGGCTTTGCTTAGATTTATAATTTGATTTTCTGCTAAATGTTCTTTTCCATGGACTTCTATGTAGTCAGAGCTTTCTTTGTAGTTATACAGCCTTGGTTCATCAGGATTACTTGCAATGGGGCATTATTTTTCAGTGGATAATTTTTCTGCAGATTGCTGAAAATCACAGTGTGAATGGAACTTGCTTTTGCCAACCACCCTGTAATTCACACTGCAAACGGGGAGTCTGTTAAGTCTGCTCAGGTAATGAGGCCAATCAGAGCATTCCATCTTTCTTCTGCTGACTATGTTTGGGGCTTGTGTCATTTTCTAAACAGAAATTTAGGGAGTGTGAATACTTGCTGGAAGAGATCTATGCATGCTTCCTCACCAACTTCAGTGCCATCAGATTAAGATTGGTTGGCAGTAATTGGCCCCACGATCATTCACATTGAGAACACTGGATTTACTTAGTTAAATAAAGAGTTTGTTTTTTTTTCTTTTTAATTTAATTTATATGCATGTATGAAGTGATGATGTATACATGCCAAATTTTGAACTCATTACATTGTTTTGCTTAGTCTTTCCTTTTCTCTTGACAGGATTCAAAATTTAGTGAAAATATTCTAAAGAAACAGGCTCTGGGAACAGTAATCAAGAAAAGGAGGAAAAAAAACATTTCATATTTGCATAAAGCTGGTTATAGAGGCAGTTCTATTTAAAATAGGAAATGCTATGGCCTTTATTGGTGCTTTGAGGGATACTAAACTGGAGCCATAAAGCTCTGAAAACACATCTGTACATGCTGAGCAGTATGGCTTACGTTGCGCATATGGACAATTAATATAGCATGAGTTGTGAAAGACAAGAAAACCATGGCAGATGAGGCCCTTGTCACTTCAGTATCCCTTTCCAAGTGTCTCCCTAACAAAGTGCCTGGTCATGGATAAACCTCTTTCTTCATGTCCTGATCTACTGCTACCCATCGGGAGAGAGAGAGCATTTTCAGATTATTCATTATTGACAATAATAATAAAATAATGCATTTTTATGTTCAAAGTTTTCATTTTGTAATACTTATTTTTTTCTTAGGTCACTAATTTAAACCATCAGGCTGATAATCATCAAAACTTATAAACTGATTCTGGGTTAATTATCCAATTTTTTATGCAATATTAAGGTCTACGGATGTTTCATAAACACATCAGTCTCTCAGTGAAGAAAGAAATTTGCTTTTGTGAGTGTACTGAAAGTTTTGTTTTTGTGCTCCTGAAAATAAGTGTGAATGAGCTGCAGTGCTGTAATCACAGATTTTTATCTAATTATATATATAAAAGAAAAAATAAGGTGTTTTTATCAATAATACTATTCCTAGAGATATAATTATACCTTGCCAAATTTATTTATTTTTTGTATTGGTTTACTGTTAGTAGAATTTGAAAGTTGAAAACAATAATTCTTTTTACATCACTGATTCTACTTATGGATGTGGTATTAAGATTATATTTGATGACAGCATAAGTCTGGAAATGGCCTTGTTAGTTTGCGTCTGCATCAGAGCCATATTACCACTTCTACTGAAGTTTTTGGAAGCTTTCCATTAATTTCTAAGGATACAAAAATAGTTTCATCTAACTTATCTGACATTAGATTTTTATTTTTATTTTTAATATTTGTTTTGGTAAACATTACATTTATTTTGGAAATAAGAAACATGAATAAGCTCAGTATTGAAGAGGAGCAACTTGTAAGGGACTCCTCAGGGATTTTCAAAATACTTCCAAAATTGCTTAAAGTCTGTGAGCTGTTACTTGAACCATTTCTAAGAAAACTGAACAAGATCAGAAATGATTTATCAATTCTTAAAGAATAGAAATAAAATTAAAGGCAAGGCAATGTAAAATAACAGAAGAATGTAAATTTGTATATGTGTCTCCCAACTGAACTAATTTATTTTGATTCCAACATCCTATTAGACACTCCTAGTCAGTTATGGTACCTCTTGATCACAGCTTAATCAGCTGAATCAGCTGTCAAATATGAAATGTTGCTATGAAATGGCAACCTTAAACAGTCTTTTTCAGCTCTTTGTCATGGTCAGGATATTTACCTAGAAAGGGGACCTTTTTTCCCTTTGCTTCTATACATGAAAGTAACTAGATTTTACTATCATTGTACATTATTTATGTAGTCATTGCTAAATTCTGTGCAAAAGAAATGAGCTTGTGCAGAAATAGTTTCAGCTGATCGTATGACTTGTGGGGAAGTTACAAATAAATTCGCCTAACAGTTTTTTCTGTGTTGAAATTTCAGATGTGTCTCTTCGCTACATGGCTTGATAAATGAATTTTGAAAATATCTCCTACATATTTTCATGCTCTCTTCCTCCAAAATGTTTAAGTATGACATGCAGAATAACTAGTTTGCAGATATTACATACCATGCTATCAGAAACTACTGAGGAAAATTCACTGCTTGAATCTTACATCTCACTGTTTTATCAGACTTGAACATTTGAATGAAACATAGGTACAGAAGGAGACATATTGAATGAGTGTTGTATAAGCATTGTTTGCACAGGAGAACACATGAATAGTTTTAAAAGAAATACTTCAAACCCAGTCCATTTCTGTGGGAAGCAATGGATGTAAGGTGGTAAGGGTTACAGGAGAAATTGGAGAAATAGATGATTACAACTTATTGAGCTCAAACAACATTTCTAAACCAGATGACTCTTAAGTACTGTGTTAGTAGGGCAAAGAAGAGATTCTGGGGATTTGGAGCTCTCCTGGTCTTCTCATACAGTGAAGAAATGCTTTTGACGACTGATCACTTTCCTTGGCTCCAAGTGTTTACTAGGCTCAGTTTTTTCCATGCACAAATCTGTTACAGCCTGTTACAGTCAGAAACTTGGGAACACTTCTACATTTTTCTTTCTTCTTTTGACCTTCTGGTACCACAGGAGACATGTTCTGACTGAGGCAGTAGAATTTATGTGTTTGGCTTCATTTCTTCTTTTTTTAGTTTCCTGTATAACTGAAGTTCATGGCAAAATCTCCATCTTAGTTGGGGCATTAATCTTTCAAAATTGTTATCTTATAAAAACATTGGCAGAAATTTGACATAAGCTATTAGGAAGGGAACAAAACCTTTCTTTCACTGAAAACCAGTAAAAAAGAAAGTGTTTCTCAGAGACAGTCAGGTCTGAATTTCATAGCAGATGAAATATTACACATTTAACCTTCTGTGAAATTTGGTGGATGCTAGTTATCCTTCTTTCTCATTGGAAAGACTGAAAACTAACATCCAGTTAACACTGTCTGTATTTCTTGGATAGTAACAAGGCTCAAAACATACGAACATTTGAACAATATTCCAGTCAGTTTATACTGATGTTTCTTCAGGTAGCTTAAAGTTTGCCTGAAAATGTTCATCTTTTGAAAATCTTTTATTTGGTTTGTCTTCACCACTTTACTGCTGTTTACTTAAGGAGTAGTATTTCAAATGCATAATCTTATTCTACATTCAGTGTAAATTGCAATTATAATTACAAGGTAATTACGAGTTACAAAATTTGAGAAGTATCTTGATTTCTTTTTGTGACATCAAACTGCTTCTCAATCACTGTCATTCCTGTGGGTATCTCAAATCCACTTCAGGTTGGGGTGCAAATCATAGTGATTTGTGATGTGTTCTGAAAATCTCTTCCCACTTCACAAAACTTTCAAATGCAACCGTTCTCTTCTGAAGTGACTTAACAAGGAAAAAAATAAAAAATAAATTAGGGAGGCTGAAGTAAAGAATCTCCTTGCAGCTACTGTACCAGGGAAAATTTATCATACTGCCTTGAATAAATGCACACAGACTGAAGGAAAAAAAAAAAAAAAAGGTAAGCCTTTAGCTTGGAAAGAAAATTATTTTCATGTGCAGAATTAAGAAATAGTTCAAAAACAGAAAAAAAACAAAACTGTATAGATGGGTGTTTCATTCTTTTACTATTTCCCTTGGTATATATTAATCATGTAATATTTGTGTCATCTTACTTTGAGAAATTGCAAAGAAGTAATTAATATCTCCATTAAAGAAATTAATAGCTGTTGCATGAGAATTCTTCTGAATCAGTCACTAATTTTACCTGGGTGTTTAAAATGGGGCATGTAAAGTCTGCTATTTATAACATATCTCTTAAACTGTTTCTTAAGGGAGTGCAAACCAGTTTTTAACCTAATTATAAAATCGTATCTCAATTGAAACTGCCTACAAGCAAAACACGTAGTCTTTATGGATTGGAATATTTTCTAACATGATTTCAGCACTCCAGACCTGATTCTGAGGTCAATGAGAATTATTTTGTTCTAAATGAGAGATTCAATATGTGTATTTTTGGGTTGTCCCACTCTGGTTAATTCAATAGCTAAGTGGTTAATGAAGAACAGCTTTGAATAGAAATAAAGTAATAGGAAATTAAATTATGTATAACTCTTGCATTTTTCCTGGTCCAATTTAGAAGCAAGAATTAAATTCAGGCTTAATTAAAGAATCAAATCAGCTTCAAAACCAAAGTTATTTTACATTTAGCTATGTAAGTCTAATATGCACCACTTCAACCTGTTCATTTAAGGGAAAACTCCTTTTTGCTTTGGCATATTATTGCTAGTGTTGGATTTGATTATTGAGAGTATGAGGAGAAGGAGTACAAAGAGAAATTGTCAAATGATGTTGTCAAATAGATCTCACCTCCGTTATTGTGTTGTGTACTTTTAAAATGCTGTGAATTGTAAATATGTTATTTTTAGTGCATGCATCTCCATATAGTTAAAAAATATTTTATGTAATATTTCCTCCATTCCACAGATGAAGAAGATTACTGTGAACTTTTATCTGAACTCTCTCTGTGATCATTTTACCAGTTTTATCCCTTGAACTTGGAAATGAATATTTTTTATGTTGTACAACATGAAATGTTGTTATACCTAATGGTATATCTTTAAACTGCTGTATTTTGATGTTTTGCTTATGTTCTCCCTAAATTACATACAATGAAATATCATATGGATAAACAGTAGCACATAATAGAGAGTAAATTATGGAGTACTGAATGTAGCTTGTTGTGGATTGATACAATTAGAGAAGATTACTACATATGTTCAGATCAAAGGAAAATAAAGCTTTAAAAATCAATATTTTTGACTAACTGTGGAAGAATTAATTTAAGAGCACATACTTATTGATTTCATGTAGGGGAATTTCATCTACAGCAATATACAGTCTAAAAATAAAGAAGCAGATTTGGAATTTTTTGGAACCTTGTCAGCTATTCAGTTTTTCTAGAAATTGAAGTATCTCTGTTGCTTTTCAGATCTAAAATGCATAGGTATTAACTGAAATACTATTTCAAAACAGCTTTATATTTTACTCGAGTTTTTGAAATTATCTTTAAGCTGACTGTCCTTTGAAGCGTCTTGGAAGGAGTAAGATTGGCAGGGTGGTTCTAAAAAGAAAGCATCAGGGAAATGTCTAAATGTTCGCAAGACTGTGTCATTTGCAGAAGTCTCATCAACTAGTTGAAAAATAGCTCAAAAAGAAAGAAGTAACCCACGAACTGATGTGTTTGGATAATGTTTATCCTAAATATTTCCTGTGCGTATAAAATTTGATATCAGGGTTTTTGCTGTCAGCTCCTTTTCTTGCAATTACAAGGATGGGTGGATGCGTGAGAAAAAAATCAAAATGATGTAGCTAATTAATTTTAACTACTTAATTATATTCCTTTAATTTCCTGTCTTTGAACCCTTGACTCATTCAGTCGGACATTGTTCTACTTGTCTGGATTTTTTTTAATTGTATGTTCCCATTTTTCTTTTTGCAGAACTTTTTTTCATACCTATTTCTGATATTTTTTTACAATAAAGCTTCCTACACTGGTAATAAAATGAAATTTTCAGTACAAACTAAAAAAAAAAATTAAATTGAATGATATTTACATATATTAAAAGTCATGTGGTTCATGCAGCATATACCAAACCTTAGAATTTGCACTAGTTCTTACAGACTCTTGCATGGCAGAAATTGGAACAATCACTTAGATTTTCAGTGATAATGTGTGTGATCAAAACAAGTTTGCATAGGAGGACAGAAAAAAAAATCAGTGTACTCAAAATATTATTTGTTTTATATCAAGTTTAAAATATATTGTTAACAGAGATGAACACGTAACAGAATACAGTCTTGGTACCTTTATACCTAGAAGTATGATTATTTGCATATCATGTCTCTTTTCCTCACTTTTCTGGTTGCTTTGTCAATCCATAAGATTTATCAAGCATTTTATATTGATTTGAGAAGTTCAAAAATAAAACAATATGCCTATAAACAGTTTTATGGGAGGACTTTAGTGTATTACAAATGTTTGAGCAACGACGGCATAGTAGAATGTGATTGCAACATATATATACATATATAACAGGACACTTAAATTTCAGACTGTATGTAGTTCAGAAATATTTTTGGTTGCCTCAGCCAAATCCTGAGCTTGAGAGTTTTGCATCAATATACTCTGACTTGTTCAACAAAAACAAAAGTTTTTCACAACTCTAGCTGAAAGCAAACCAAAAAAAGTGTAGTGGATGAAAACCTCGGAGGTAAGGAGCCTAGGTGCAGCTGGATCCACTTCTAGTCTCTGACTTGGTCCATGGTTTACCTAAGGGGTTGTATATTAATAATCAAATATATAACAAAACTTACAATCAATCAAAGATAGGATCCTAGCAAACTCAACCAACTCTTAATCAATTACGGAGGATCTGTGTCAGCAAGACATCTTGTCAAGATGTAAGGGGTCTCTCTGTGCAGGTAAAACCATGTGAGCTGTCTCTGCTCAAAAGAAGATCCTGTCATGTCAACAGCTGCTGCAGGAGATCTCAAGGGGCTCCTGGGCTGCTTATTTATGGGATAAGATGATCGAATCTTAGTTATAGTTGCTTTTTAGGTGCATGCTCAATTGGTCCTCAACTGGCTGAACCAGGTCTTGTGTCAGTTCTTTCAGCCAACTCTAGTTTGAGACTAATTTATGGTTGTTAATTGTCTTCCTCTGCAAGGCCTTGTGTGGAAGGCCAGGCTGAAGGAGGAATCTGAGGTATGAAAGAGTAGGGAAGATGGAAGGGAGCACACAGTCACAAAAAGAGATGAGAGGTACAGCAAATGAGATATTTGTGATAGTGATAGCAGTATTTGATTCTCTAGATTACAGCAAAAGCACTGTTAAATGAGCTGTGTAAATGTCTAGTTGATTGGTAGATCATGGAATTACATTGTAATGGGCAACGGTGGGAAGATCCTGAACTATAAAGTGCAATTTAATTTTAAAATTAAAAATATAGAAGTATCAACAAAATCTAGTTGTAAAAGGTAACTTTAAAAGTCAACTGAAAGATTAAGACAAAATTCAGAAGGATACTGGTTTGCTTTTTGTATTTAGACAGTTTCCTTATTTGTGAAAGGAATATATTAGAAAGAAGTGTAGTCATTGAATGAAATATAATGCTATCTGTTATCTTTTCTGAATGCATATAGTGTTGAGTATCATATGCTCTACTTAGTAACTTTGACCCAAGACAGTAGAAATGTTTATCTATTCAGCTAGCTAAAAAATCTCTATGAGAAACACTGAACATGGAAGAATTGTCCTTGTAACTTAATAAGAAAACTATAATAAAAACTAGATAAATGCTTTGTGAAATGTAGAAGACTTAAAAGTCTCACATTCTCAGTGACTAATTCTTGAGGTAAAAGTTAGAAAAACTGGCAGTTAATAGTTATGTGTAAAGACACTGGAATTACAGAACAGTGTATCCTACTTTCAGATCAGGAAATGAACTTAAACTGCAGTTTACACATATCAGCTAAAGGTGACTGTTCTAAATTCTTCAAGAAACTAATAAGATGGTAGCAGCAGATAATATGATTACTTTGGAGTTTCCAGAAGAAAAGATTAGTAAGAAAAATGAACAATCATGGAGTATCAAACTCTTGTCAAGATTCTAAATTCTCTTCTTACCATAAAATATTCTTAAGTAATGTCTGGTCACTGGAGTATTTTTCACATTTCCCAGTTCTTATATATTATCTGTTCTGGGATACTAACTGACAGAATTTCTCCCTTCAAACTATCCTCCTCCACCATCACCTGAAATCATATGTTTTTCCTTCCTCTTGGCATTTTGTCTCATTTTCTGATAGCCTGTATCATCAGTGTTCATTACTGACTTTTAAACTGAAGAAATTTATATGTGTGACTGTTCTTTAGTTGTAAACATACCAAAAGTGTGCTGTGTGGGGGAGAGGTGAATTTGGTCTCAGAGAGCATAACATACACTTTGAATATTAGATCTTTTTCTGCCCAGAATGTTTTGTATCAATATTTGGTTTCAGAACACATTTTTTCATTTTATATCAGAGTAAAATATCTGCCTGTCTGCTAGATAAGCCTGCAATAGGCTATAAAATTACAGAATTGCTGCTTACTGTGTGTGAAAGGCAAAGAGCTGCTATACACTGCTGTTTCCAGAATATGACCATGGGGTGTTCTCCTTCTTGATAATGTTATTATATAGAGATTTAATGTAAGACCGACTGTGATAATTAACTGCATTTTTAGTATCTTCTAGGTGCTAACAACAGTTTTCAAAAGTGTGTAACACTTTTTTTTTTCATTCTGACCTTTTACAAGCTTTTCCAGAGAGACATATACTATATACTGACTATTTCTTTCAATTAAAATCTAGTGGTAAAGATGTATGATGATGTAGGAGAAATCTTTATGCATGACAAAGGTCTTTGTTCCAAGAGATAGGAAAGTAACTGATCTAAATTTCCAAAAAGTAATCTCCACTTAAACTATTACTTTTGATTATTAAGAAGAGGACATACGAAATACATTGGGGTTAAAATATTATAGTGTGCTTTTTTTGTTAAATAACTTAAGTCTGTTGAAGGCAAACAATAGCATGTACATAAATCATGCAAGTATTGAAAAATCAGTCATTCTGTCAGCATTCTAAAGGTAACCTGGATAATAGCAAGATATTGCACACCCTGAACTTGATGACTCAGCTAAAATGATTCTAGGCTTCATACATAGAGATGATTTAACTAGTAATATTCCCACATTAAGAAATGTGGTAGTCATCTCGAGCTCTGTCTACATATGTTTGGTGGTGTTGAACAACTGTTAAAAAGTAAGCAGAGTAATTTGGCATGGTGAAACAGGAAGTATTGATGCTGAGGTAATCTTTTTTGCAACTAATGTCAGGAGAAAAATAAAAGAAATTCTAATAGACCCATAAAATGTCAAAACTATATACAGTAGTACAACAACAAAAAGACTCTAGGTAGTCTGTAGTTCTATGGGAATTTGGATAGAAGATTTCAGCTTATTATTAGTATTTAGAGTTTGTAGGTTAGTACCACCTTACTATTATATTATCTGGTGGCTTAATTTTCCTTTGCAGGTGATGGGAAGCTGAATCAAAATATGATTTTATGGTGAATTGCTAAAAAACAGAATATGAAAGTGTAAATTCTATATATTCTCAGAGAGCTGGAGGTGTTGAATGACCTAGTGTTAAATTAATTCCAAATGTTCCACCTAGGCTGTTCTTATGTATTTCATAGTTCCTATGATTTTATCTTCCTTGATCTTGATCTTTGACTGAGGGAGGAGATTTCTGAATGACATTAGCAAAAATCTTACAATACAGTTTATTGCTCTATTCAGCACTCTGAGACTTATCAATCCTTTGTGATTATTTACATGTTCCTAGGTGAAGGAGCCTGTGTTTAAATGGCATGTTTATCATGGCATAGTAAAGGCAGATCTGTGAAGACAGGTAGTTGTTTTTCCTGTTCCTTGTTGTAGGCATGGGGCTGGGAGGGCATGGGGGATTGGACCACTCCTGTGAGTGGATGGTAATACCCTTCTGAGTGGAATGCACTGAGTGGCTTAACAGGATTCATCTTCCAAGCCAGTTTTGACAAAAGCAAACCTGCAGCAAACTGACACCTCCCTACTGTACTAAGCCCAAATCTGGTAAATGGAGTTGATCAGATTGTCTTCAGAGGTGCATTCTGATCCAAACTGAAACATTAGTGTTGATGTGTGTCTGTATATCACTTAAATACACAAGATGGTGAGAGTGACAGTGAAAATCTGTGACTTTTCACAGTGTTGTGCATAGTTAAAATGTTATAACTCTTATTCAAAGGAAATATGGATGCCAGAATTTTACAGGATTTAAAGATTGTGCATACAGATTCATGGAAGGAAAATGTACCTGAGACAAATATAGAAGACATGATTTTGATTGCAAATGTTGCAGTACATTAAATGGCTGGGAGAGTTTAATGTGGAAATACTACTTTAAATTGTTCTGGTTTTGCACTGTTTACTAGGTACCTGCTATTGATCACTCTCTGAAACTAATGGGCATGGTATGACCTGGTACAAATAACCTCATGTCGGCTGTTGCCTCAGCAGTGGTTTTACACCACATGAAGAAAGGAAACAAAAGTCAAAAAACATCCAGAAGGATTTCCTGTTCAGTCAGTGCTTTCAAGTGATCTTTTGGATTCGTATGTCTGTGTTGAAATGATAAGGCACAGAACCTAAGCTTCTGCCTTAGAAACTCAGATGCCTAAAGACAGAGATAAATGTAGTTCAGATTCTGGTCTTTGAGAGTCAATAAATACGTCATTTTTCTGTGTAGAATTTTACTTCTGTTGCTGTACATTAACTGAGACAACAGGGATTGAAATCTGCCTTTAACTTTCAGTATTTCTGTTGTACACACTTCTGTATTCTACTTTTGCTATTTCAGTTTCAGCAGCAATGTGTAGGATTTGTAATGTCTGTGTCTGATATAGCATCTGACTATAAATGAATAAACAATAGTTGATGCTAAAGTTGATGCTTCCTTCCCGTATGATTAAGTGTTCCGCTTATTTATTTGGAAATCCTCTGGTTTAAACTACGCCCTATGGATATTAATTTAAAGTCTTTTGCTTACACTTGTAAAAAGCAAAACAAAACATAACAATTTTAAATTGCTTTTCTCAGGAAATCTGTGAAAGTTCTCACAGCTGTAGAATACACTAGAAATATGCAAGGCTGTGGCTGGGGAGAATTTTGCTTACAGCTTTCTATAAGAATGAGGCAAACTCAGTGCAATTTAAGAGTCAGTTGGGGGATTTAAAACAAAAATACTGTAATCATAAAATTATAGAATCATAGAGTTATTTGAGTTGGAAGGAACCCTGAAAGATCATCTAGTCCAACTCCCTTGCAATCAGCAGGGACACCCACAGCCAGATCAGGTTGCTCAGAGCCACATCCAACCCTATTTTGAGTATTTCGAAGTACAGCGCATCCATCACTCTCTGGGTAACCTGTTCCAGTGCCTCATAACACTATGGTGCTTTAATTTGGGTGAGGGAAGACAACAGCTGATGATTTCATACTCATCATACTCATTTTTAGGATTTAGTAAGCTATCTGGAAATGTTAAAGTTGTAAAATATGGAACAGAGTGGAGGAAGGATCCACTCTACCACTTCCTGAAGGGGGATTGTGGTGCGGAGGGCGTCAGCCTCTTCTCCCAGATAACTAGTGACAGGACGAGAGGGAATGGCCACAAGTTGCGCCAAGGAAGATTTAGATTAGATTTGAGGAAAAACTTTTTCTCTGAAAGAGTGGTCAGGCACTGGAATGGCCTGCCGAGGGAGGTGGTTGAGGCACCATCCCTAGCGCTGTTCAAGAAGCGTTTAGATGAGGTGCTAAGGGATTTAGTTTAGTAGCTTAGTGGGTAAGGATGGTGATAGGAGGATGGTTGGACTAGATGATCTTGTAGGTCCTTTCCAACCTAATGTATCTATGAATCTATGAATCTATAAGGAAAAAGAATAAATTGAATTAAATATATGGTTGTGTGTTGAAATACTGTTTGTGAACATGTAAGGAGAGAATTGTTCCAAGGGTTCATAGCTGTGGTAGCAGATGTTTTGACTGAGCATACTAACTTCGCTACCATTGAAGTTTTTTTCTTGCAAAAAGATTGCTTACTAAATTATGATTTGTATAATGAAATTGTCTCATTTTATTCAAGATGTTTGGACTTAATTTGTCGAGCACAAATGAAATATCTGTGATAGTGAGACAACAGTTTTGATAATGTGGATGACACTGGTAGAAGTGATAGAAACTGCTTATTCCATATTTATTTGCTTTCTGAAGAGAGTCTTCTGCCAGGGCTCTGTACCTAGCACATTACTCAATAACTACTTTAGACACTTAAAATAAATTGAGCATAACTGTGTAAAATATTTTAACTGATTTCTCTTGAGTCCTTTTGTGCAGTTTCTCATTTGTTACAGTGTAGTAAAGAAGGTGAAATTCTTCCACAGTTCAGTACAAGTGTAGCACTTTCCAAATGAATGGATCTACAAACAAAATGCACTTCTGCATATAAGAAGTATTGACCTAAAATTTGCATATATAAAGCTGCCAAAGTGTGTAGGCGCATTTCAGATGCAGTTGTTTCCAAATTGAAAGGATCAAATATTTGGGACAAATCTCGAATACTTAAAATGCAATAAAGCTTAATTATGTTAAAATTTAATATAGAATGCTATTAATTGTTTTGTAACTGAAATTGCATATGCTGAAGGCCATAAATTAGGCAGTTCATTCTTCCAGCCATAGTGTAATGCTTTACAGTCACATAATGGCAGTATGAGAACTTCTGTATTATTATTGCTGGTATACTGCATTGTTTTAGTGGTGCCACATACTGCAAATAACATCTTGGAGAACTAATGATAATAAAACAAAATATGTTCCCTTCTTTATGTTAATCTAGACTAGTTTACATGTTTGATAATCCTAGAAAAGATAGGTAAGAAATAAAAAAATAGCTTTGTTTGAACTCCTGCAGGTCTCATGAACTCTGCATACAGAAGTTATATAACAGAGTGAGAATTGTTCAGTTTTCTTACCGTACAGTTTGCAGTTCTTTCTACAAGTGGATTACTCACTTTGACATAAGCTATTAGGAAGGGTAGATGATTTTTCAAACTGATATCAGTAAATGCATAAATGTGATTATAATTATTGTTTTTAGGCAGTTACCTCACTCCAGATCACTTGTATTTCCAGTCATAACAGTGTGCGCTGAGGCAAGAACTGACGTGATGTCTTGCATAAAAGGATTTCCAAAATCAAGATTTTTGACCTTTAGTCAACTTTGAAATAATTTATGAGAGAATCAATATCTTTTAATGGTGTCATTAGAGAGACTACTGGCTCTTTTCAGCGTTGCCCAGTGCTAGGATGAGAGACAATGGGAACAAACTGGAACAAAGGGGGTTCCCTCTGAGCACCAAGATCTGTGCTGTGCAGGTGACAGAGCAGTGGCCCAGCCTCTGCAGAGGATGTTGAGTCTCCACCTTGGAGACCTCAAAGGATCTCCAAGGCCTGGGCACCCTCCTCTGGATGTCCCTGCTCAAGCAGGGGTTAGGCCAGACTGACCCAGAGATCCCTGCCAATCTCAGCCAGTTTGTGATTCTGTCACATGCAGTCAGATGAGATACACTGGCAAAGATCCACTCAAGTCTGTAAGCACATATTTTATAGCTACATCTTTCTCTATTTGAAATTACATATGGATATATGTTGCTAACTTTTAATATATTCATCTGCAGCATGAATTTAACGACAACAGAAAGATTTCTTCAGGCATATTGATTCAACAGTTTTCTAACTGTAGAGGCACTTAAGTTTATTCTCATTGCTGTCAAGGTAGTCTCTGCTAACTGACTCAGAATCATTTTCACCTACAGTGCATCACAACTTGCTTCCTGAGTCAACACTCACAAATTATAGATTAGCAATCTTCCACACACAGTTTTATTCCAAAGTACAGTGAGGATAGTAATTTGCTTGCAATTGCCACTTAAACAGCGTTTAAAAACAAAACACAACAAGCAAGTTATCATTAAAAATAATGCAATACAACACAGAATTTGTGGAATAAATATGATAGAATGTATGTAGGTATAATAAAAGGCAAAAATATTTTGTTGGTTATATTCAAACTTTTTAATACAGTATTGTATTTCAGAGCACTTGCAAATACTGAGAGATTTTTCAAACTGATATATGTATTTTTTTGATAGGGAAAGGATGCATCAGGACAAATAGTTACTCTTTATTAGTGGAATGGCAGTTTAGCTGTTATTTGAGTAGACATGGTGTAAGCCACCACCTTGTAATGCACCTAATAAAATGCTATGAAATGAAATGTAAGCTTTCTGATGGCAAGAGTAGTCTTAACATTCATGTCTGTAGGCTTTGGATCAGATCTCATGCAGCCATTCACATAATGCACATTTACACACATTTTTTGACCTGATACTGTATTCCTAATGAGGTGCTTTAATCATGACAGAAATATTAGCTCTGCACATCAGAGAAATCTGTACAGAATTTCCTAATATCAATTAATATTTCAATTTAAAGGGAAGATCTGGCATCCTGTGAATAAAAGCTTTCGAAAGCAAAATTATATTCAAAATATATTCATCACCCAAATTTATATAGCACAGAGAAACTGACATCTGTATCCACTTGTATGCATCATCAACAGCTTACTATTAAATACATATTAAAATATCCCCATGTTTCAGTTCTTCCTGGGTACTCTTCTTTTTCCCCTTTACTGATTACAGTGGTATTCAGGGTGAGATACAGAAATGGCATGATGAGCTTTCTTTCCACTAAGCACATGATAGAATTAGTGTTCAGAAAAAAATATTTTATAATTAATNCAGTGGCCCAGCCTCTGCAGAGGATGTTGAGTCTCCACCTTGGAGACCTCAAAGGATCTCCAAGGCCTGGGCACCCTCCTCTGGATGTCCCTGCTCAAGCAGGGGTTAGGCCAGACTGACCCAGAGATCCCTGCCAGTCTCAGCCAGTCTGTGATTCTGTCACATGCAGTCAGATGAGATACACTGGCAAAGATCCACTCAAGTCTGTAAGCACATATTTTATAGCTACATCTTTCTCTATTTGAAATTACATATGGATTTATGTTGCTAACTTTTAATATATTCATCTGCAGCATGAATTTAACGACAACAGAAAGATTTCTTCAGGCATATTGATTCAACAGTTTTCTAACTGTAGAGGCACTTAAGTTTATTCTCATTGCTGTCAAGGTAGTCTCTGCTAACTGACTCAGAATCATTTTCACCTACAGTGCATCACAACTTGCTTCCTGAGTCAACACTCACAAATTATAGATTAGCAATCTTCCACACACAGTTTTATTCCAAAGTACAGTGAGGATAGTAATTTGCTTGCAATTGCCACTTAAACAGCGTTTAAAAACAAAACACAACAAGCAAGTTATCATTAAAAATAATGCAATACAACACAGAATTTGTGGAATAAATATAATAGAATGTATGTAGGTATAATAAAAGGCAAAAATATTTTGTTGGTTATATTCAAACTTTTTAATACAGTATTGTATTTCAGAGCACTTGCAAATACTGAGAGATTTTTCAAACTGATATATGTATTTTTTTGATAGGGAAAGGATGCATCAGGACAAATAGTTACTCTTTATTAGTGGAATGGCAGTTTAGCTGTTATTTGAGTAGACATGGTGTAAGCCACCACCTTGTAATGCACCTAATAAAATGCTATGAAATGAAATGTAAGCTTTCTGATGGCAAGAGTAGTCTTAACATTCATGTCTGTAGGCTTTGGATCAGATCTCATGCAGCCATTCACATAATGCACATTTACACACATTTTTTGACCTGATACTGTATTCCTAATGAGGTGCTTTAATCATGACAGAAATATTAGCTCTGCACATCAGAGAAATCTGTACAGAATTTCCTAATATCAATTAATATTTCAATTTAAAGGGAAGATCTGGCATCCTGTGAATAAAAGCTTTCGAAAGCAAAATTATATTCAAAATATATTCATCACCCAAATTTATATAGCACAGAGAAACTGACATCTGTATCCACTTGTATGCATCATCAACAGCTTACTATTAAATACATATTAAAATATCCCCATGTTTCAGTTCTTCCTGGGTACTCTTCTTTTTACCCTGTACTGATTACAGTGGTATTCAGGGTGAGATACAGAAATGGCATGATGAGCTTTCTTTCCACTAAGCACATGATAGAATTAGTGTTCAGAAAAAAATATTTTATAATTAATGCTGCCTGCACAAAAAGAGCATCACGTCACTGTTCAGAGATGACAGATCCTATTTCACTGGCTAGACTACACATCCATTATTGTGTACTGTTCTAAGCACCTCAGTACCAGAAATATCTGAATAATTGAAAGAAAAAATCAAAAAAGGGGAGAAATTTGCATAGAATAAGGAAAGTCGATTGTGGATACTAGGACTGTTATATGGAATAGAAGAAATTTCCACAAGCTGGACAAATTATCTCTAGTTCTAATGATATTATTTCAATACTCTTTGAATTCAGTGGCCGGAATGGGATTAAAGTAATAGTTGTTATATAAAAAGTATCTCATTTGTGTAGATCCTTCTAAGCGTCTTTCCTCAGTAATTCCAGTGGCTGATTTCCTACTGCTTAATATCAGTTTATCCTATGCTCTCCATATCTAGTATGGTCAATAGTCTGCTAAAATGAAATAATTCAGCATTTGTCTTAAGGAGAGTGCATTAATTTTAGCATCTATATATTTACATATATAAAAATAAACGTAATTTATTTCTAGGGTGGTTTGGTTTTTGTCTGAAAACAAAATTCTAAGAAGTTATGTGGCACAAATAAAAGAGAACAGAAGAAAATCCTAACAAATCTTCCTCACACAAAGCATGTGTGAGAAAATCAAGCTCACAAAGCTGAAAAATATGAAAATAAATCTGTCTAAAATTCTGTATAATCACACAAACACAAACCTACACCAATGCTTGTGGGAATCAGCTTGATACAGTGTTCAGTCAGCTTTCATGATCTTAGGGGTTTTTTTTGTTGTTGTTGCTGTTGTTTTTGTTTAAATATGTTTCCTGATATATTTAGCGAAATACAAACGCATATGAGACAACTGCATGTAAATCAGAGACTTCCTCAGTTTGAGTATTTGATTTTGCAATCAAAACATTTTTCTAGCATGAATTTTATCCTACTAATTGTAATTATAGCATAGCTGAACTGAGAACTACTCTGCAGTGGAAGGATATTTAAAATTAGTCTCACATTTTCTATACTGTGTTAATTATTACCCAAGCTCCATGTCCTTTTTAATCTTATTTATTTAGTTAGTTTTGCTTGTTTCCAGCTTGTCTTTGCATTTGTCCTTTTTTTTTTTCAGTTGTAACTGATCATGAATGGCTTTTGGCTCTGACTGTGAGTCTTGCTTTTAGTTGTTGTTTATCATTTTAAGGATTTTTCTGTTGAACTTCACTTGGCAATTTGTGTCTTTTGATGATTGCCAGTATTTGATATTATCCTTTGATCTATCGTATCACTTAAATCTTTTGCCTGCTGGTATTTTTTATCTGGTATTCAGAGAGTGAGCAACAGACTTTTTTTTTCTTTAGAAAAAAAGATGTTTTTTCTTAATTCTTTAAAAATCAGACAAATAAACAAGCCCACCCCTCCAACTCTCCTATTTGACTTCATGATCTTTCAAAAGAGTCTTTTATCTAACCATTACATCTTTCTAATGACAACTTGCTGTGACTATCCTCTTTCATTTCCTTTCATTTATTGTTTATTTAATCTGAGCATATAGAGAATAATGGACACTTTCTACTTTGTGGCTTTTTCAATATTTTTTCCTTTTTCTTCTGAATGATTATTGATTATGTAATAGTCCCTTTTATGACATTCATGGCTAGACTCATTTGCCAGCTTCCATGCGTGAACAGTTTACAGAAATGCAATATTTATTGACTTCTGTTATCCATTGCTCTCAGTTAACGTAAATGATACGTGGGGGGAAAGTGTCTGACAGTAGTATCAGAGAGGTGATAGGACATCTGCCCTCCATGAGTTAACGTGGGAGAAGTGATCATTGTGATTCTTAGCAATCCTTATGGTGTAGCTCTCTTCATATTTTCAAAGGGAGATAACTTGAAGGAAAGGAAAGAAGCAAAAGTTGGATTCAGAACTCAGCACTTGTACTATTTGTTTTCTGTGGGAAGCATTAGGAAGAATTTCATTTATTTAAAATAAGGAAAGTAGAGAAGAGTACTTCGAAGACACCTTAGTGGTCATTCAGTATCCTGACCAGTCAGTCACAGATAAGTGGATATTTAAGCTTGAAGAAATGTACTGGCAAGAGTCCCTGTCAGCAGTTCCAGACTGAAACTTCCAGAGGCAATGTTATCCAGCCGTAAGACAGCTACAGTCTTTTGGGAGCAGCATTTACAAGCTGTTCATACTGCTAAGATCAGAAAACCAAGTCTGATTTGTGGAAAAAGCTCTAGGGTATGTTTATACTATCTGCTTTACTGTCACTGAAGTATTAATCCGGGTGTTCAGGTTCAAAAGAGTGACCTAAAGCCTTCAGTTAAGAAATTAATCTGAAATAAGTAGAAGTTGTGTTTTTGTTGTTGTAGTGGTTTTATTTTGTTTTGTTTAAATCTATGACTGGAATCGCTACACAAGTTTTAATTAGCAAATTGGAATCTAGTGTAAAACAAAGACATAGGAATGTTTGAGAGTTTCAGCTCTGTCATCTCTGCTAGCTTGGAACAGTCAAATCAAGTGCTGCATTTTTCTTAAGAAAAATGCGTGATACACCTTTACTTCATGTTATTGTGCCCTTAAGATGATTTTCTTTCCCTTCAAGCAATGTAGTCTCATTTTCGGGATTCCCTGAGTGTGTTTCATGGGTTGTGAACAATTCACAAAGTGTTTGCTTGTTCTGCAGGAATGTTTTTTCATTTGTGGTCAGCCTCAAGTGACCCAGCTGATTGCCCATGGTGTAATGAATGCTCATAATTGTGTTATGTTGGAGGAACGTTGATGCTCAAGAGGCTGATCCTAGGCTCAGGGCTCAGTGCCCGCCACCATGGCCCAAAGAGACAACCAATTCCCAGAAAACCCTCAATTAGATCCTAAATGTTCCTCCCATCCTTCCTACCATGATACACTAAATGCCTTTGTTAAGCCTATTTCAGGGCCATCTGAGATTTTCTATGAATTTTATAAGTCAGAATTTCCCAGTTCACTGTACAGTTCTAAAACTCTGGGGATCTCAGGAGTGGCAGAGTTAGTACTATGTGCTGCCTAAGTTAGTGTGAAACATCTGTTCTTGTGAAGAAATGCCCTGTTCTGCTCAGGGCTTCTTGTGTATGCAAAAGTAGCCCCAACACATGCATTGGGAAGAACAATTGTTTTTACGTTTTAATTCCAAGCCATGACAGTTTAATTATTTTCTGTCTTTGAAATTTGATGTTTTATGTGCCACACAAAAATTTGAAGATGTCCAATTCTGTACTTACAGAATCATAGAATTGCTCAGGTTGGAAAAGACCTTCAAGATCATCACGTCCAACTGCGAAGTATACTCTTATATATTCCTTCTCTTTTTTCCCCTCCTATCAATAAACAATTATTTTAAAACCGTTATTAATTAGCTTTTAATTTTCAGGCTAGAATCAGAAATAACTTCTGATTTTTCCAATTCATTATCTCACTTCATATTATACAGTAATTTAATGAGACAAATGTTATCGTAATTCCAATTCTATTTGTATTGAAAATCTATTCCTTTCTGAAGAAAAAATTCTGCCTGGGTGTGTGTACTTAGCTATTCTCTGAAACTGTCCTTACTGTGGCCAAGCATCCGTCTAGACTGAGCTTTATTTTCACTTCGGTTCCTTTGCTATTCTCTTACAAAGGTAAAAAATGTTTTACAAAGTCAAACCACTATTGCAGTAGTGTAATGGCAGAAGTTTATTAAGGTGTCTGGATCAAATTGTTCGTAGCTCAAGACCCAAAAGAAACCTTGAGAAATTTTTTTATCTTGGTGGAATCATACCCCTATCCTGCAAAGATCTATATGAAAGTCACTTGATGAACAGAGATCAGAAGTGAAATCTCAAAGTACAGAATATCACGGTGGCAAGCAAGGCTTTTTTTTTGCCACTGACCAGTTGCATAGAACCTTGAGTTGTTTTGGACTAGTAAAGCTGGTACAAAGGTTGATTCACGTAACTTAGGTTGCTCAGTTTCCTGGTTCTTCAGGCAATGTTTCTTTTTCAAAGCAATTTGTGTCCTATTTCTATATAACTTTTTATTGTACATTACTAACATTGAAGTATGACAAACTTGGCTTTGTTAGTCAAGTTTTTTTTTTCATATATAATCACATACTACTGAGTCAAGCACATTGCAGTGATTTTTACAAATGTTCAGGTAGGGAGAAGAACTGTTACGGTAGCTTTGCCCCTTCTTTTCCACTCATTTAGCAGGTTAGTACCAAAGTGTAAAAGAATGAAATGAAGGAAGTCCTGTAAAATTAGAAATGAAAAATATGTCATTATGTGTGCGACACACATGATTTCCTTGTGTTTCTGCAATAAGGAAGTCCCAGATTTCACAGTGTTCTTTGACTGAGCATGGATAAAGTGGTGGAGTACAGGAGGAATGAGTATTTAAAATATAAAATTCAGATATTTTTTCTTGTGCACAGAAGGTGTTTGAGTTGCAAATATAAAGGTATCTGTCCCTGTTCTTAGACAGTACAGAAAGGTCTGTTGAAGCAGATTTGTCAAATTTTCTTTTCTTTTTCTATGTATATACGAGTGAGGTGGGTGAAAAGTATTGGTAAGTTGTATACGCAGATACGAAGATGCTTGATTGTAAATCTTAGCAGCCTTACAGAACTTTCCTATAGACTTTTAATCATTTATGAGATCTACTTTCTCAATGAATTGTAGTACTTTATATACTGATTTATCTGAAGCACATATCTAATATGACGAGCATACTTAAAATAGTTCATGATGAAAGTTCAGCTGTTATCCTACAATGATTAGTTAGAAATCTTTTTGATATTCATTTAGGGAGATTGGATGTTAATATTTGTCAACTTGAATGGAACTTGTGTACATGAGATACTGAGTCAGATTATCATGGAATCATAGAATCACCAAGGTTGGAAAAGACCTACGAGATCATCCAATCCAACTGTCCACCTGTTACCAATAGTTCTCTCTAAACCACGTCCCTCAACACAATGTCTAAACGTTCTTTAAATACCGCCATGGTCAGTGACACCACCACCTCCCTGGGCAGCCCATTCCAGCACCTGACCACTCTTTTGGAGAAGTAATTCCTAGCATCCAGTCTGAATTACCCCGGGTGCAACTTGAACCCATTCCCTCTAGTCCTATCACTACATTTTTGAAACTACTTTAAAAGTTACATTTTGGAATAGTGCAGAATAAGTAATTATGTTATGGGGGACATATAAACTAGTGAAAGAACTTTCATCATAGTTCTCAAAAAAAGAGGGATGTATTTCAGTTGTGTTCTCTCACCTAGCCTAAAAATGAGACGGTTTTTCATCTTAAGAGGCCATTTCTCATCTCAGTAATAGGGATATTCCAATTTATGTTTACCATAGATTTCTTGTATTACAGCTCTATTTCATGGTCTAAAAGCTGTGAGTTGCTAGTGTTTGGTGTATTTTTTTCAGTTGGAATGGTTGTGATGTAGATTATATTTGGGTTTACAAATTGGCTTCTACTTTAAAGGTAATACTTCAGTTAGAATCAAGTTTTTAAGGAAATCTCTGTGCCTTTCTAAATGGAGCCTGATGATGTAATTCAGTATTTTCTATAATTACAGAGAACTTTACTGTCAGAACATTTATGGTTAAAATTTTGAAGTATTTAAGGAAATTTGTATTCAACCTTACATATCTTCTTGAAAATTATTTCTGAAATCCAAGGAACTAGTCAAGAGAAGTGTGAACCATTGTGTATAATACCTGATTCCACTCTTACAGTGTATAAACAATAAATAATGAAGATATAAAATAATAGCCTTTATTACAATGCCATTTGTCTTCGGGTAAAATACTTTAATTCAGCATTTTGACTCCCTGTAAATTTTTGTGAATCTGTTCTTAATACGCTGCAAACAGTTGAGTCACTAACTTTGGAGACATAGAAGATGTTTGCAAATAGCTTGCTGTTTTTCATTGTAATTTAATGATGTGAGTTATTGAAAGCTGTCTTGATATAACTGATCTAGTTTGTGTAGCCAATGATTATTAAAGGCTGCTGAACATTTCTGCTTTATGTTAACTGCCACTGAGAAGGTGATGACATGAATTTAATAGCCAGCAAGTTGGGAAAACCATCTGCTTATAATTTTTAATGTAATTTTGCAATGACTGCCAGGTGAGTTTCTAGGAAGTATATTAAAAAAAAAAGAGTCAAGTAAATAAAATTACTGCTACAAAGCTGAGCTATAAAATTGTTACTATTGAATCATAGGTTGTACAAAAGAAATCTGAAGGTCAGTTTGTTCTAAAATCCCTAAGGGTACTGTTACCTGAGAATGTGTTGGAAGCATTCAATAAGCATTGAAATTATACATGGTTGGTGACACAATTCTGGCAAGGGCTAACATGGCAAATCTTGCAAACCGTAGAAATGTCTCAAATCTGGACTCAAAAATAAAAACTGAAAACAAAAACAAAACAAATGAAACAAAACTTACACAGGGAACTGATAATTCCTTGTTGCTTAAAACAGAACAGGAATTCAGACATTCTGCCTGAAGGGGGAGAAGGCAAGAAGTTCAGCAGTGGCTAGATTCATGTCAAGACTCTAGGTCTTAGCTATTGCTGAGTGACATGCCAATCAGGTGTGTTAGACAAATGAGAACAAGGGTGAGAACACCTCATCCATTCAGTAAGAAGAAATGCCCTCTGCCTAAGTGCTTGGTGAACAGGCCAGGGAGATGCTGAGAATAGTAAGCTCTAAACCTGTCCATAAGATGGACCATGTAGTGCAGGGAGGTGCTTCAGGGGACTTAGGGACAGGGTACAGGATTATATGCTGAAGCAGGAAGTTTGCCACCTACCCTCATTAATTTCTCATTTTAAAACTTCAACAAATGCTAGATATGTCTGTTGCTCAAGTGTGACACGGTTGAGGCCAAAGGTGAGATAGTGTATGTTAAAGGCCTGCAAAATGAGTTTCTGTCAAAGTTAAACAAATTAAGATAAATGGGACCTACTGTTAGGAGGACTGCCTCATTAAGGGAAAGTTAGGTAGACTTCTCATTTCTAGTTATTATTCATTGCTCACCTTTCTTTTCAAGGAAAAGATGCTGTCTGGAGGCAGTCCCACTCTCCTCTCTCTGACCTCACATGCATTTCTGCTCTTTGTTATAGTGAGGAGCCAAGAGTTCTTTGTTCAGCTAAGGTAGCTGAGAGGAACATGAATAGTTCAGGAGAATATACAAACCAGGGTGGCTGTGAGTTAGTTCTGAGGGGGATGGGGGTGGGAAAACCCTTTCTGTTGAAGCAAAGAATGTAAGATTTATTGAGTCAAAATTGCATATAAAAGCCACTGGATAAAATTCACTCTGGACATTTTGAAGAAAATGCAAGGGGGAAGGGCAAGCATGTGAGAAATCCAAAAAGCCTGGAGAACATTTCCAACCTCTGCCAATTAAGAAAGAAACAATTCCACTAATGGTGCCTTATATACAATGTAAGACATTTTCTGTGTTTTTGAAAGTACAGAGTAATTGACGGGTATAATTATATTTAGCCATATGATTCAAATGAATAAAACCCCATGACTGCAGTACAAGGTGTCTTGCAAAGAGTGTAGCTGTTAAAAACAAATTGGCCTGCCAGTGAGAGTTATTGAATTTAGGACCTTTCTTACAAAGATGGAATAGCTAATGAGAAAATGAGTGCTCTGAATCCAGGGTGACGTGCCCACACCATTTGAAAACTGTGATCCTGGCTGGAAATGTTTTGTCCTGAAAAAGGGGCATATGTTTGCCTTTTTTTAAGGACTTTGTGGATGAAGGTACAGATATATATATGTATATGTGAATGCTCCTTTGCCTCAAATCTTGAGTTGAAATTTTTATGAAACGTATTGAAATCTAAAAATGTAGACCTTTATATATATTATTAAGCCATCTATATGGGAAAATGGGGTACATCCATTTGTGGAAGCTGAGGTAGATCTGTCAGCATTGAGAATGAAATAGTTTGTAGATTGTGGGAAAAGTGTTACATTCTTCTAAACAATACATACTTTGCAACACAGGGCCCTGATATGTACAGGCCTGTTTCCCTTGTAGATAAATTTAGAAGATCAGAGGTCTATCCTGTGTATAGTATCTGATGTGTGCTATGTTTGAACACTGAACATAGTCAGAAATACATGCAGTCAGAAATTCCATTATTTCCTTTTTCAATAGATAACATTTATTTGTATTATTACAAATAATAATCATTTGTTATTTTATTTGGATTTTTTGTTTGTTTGGTTTGGAAACAGAAAACTCATACCTTGGAAAGGAAAAAAAAAGACTTGTTTTCTAAATCCTCCTTATCTACTAAAGTTGCTTTGGTCACTTGTCAAAATCAATACTAAGTGCAGGAAAATCTGTACAGCTCCTCTGGATTACTTGCTGTGATTTCGAAGGGTTTTGGTTTTGATTCCTTTTATTTTCAGAACAGTTTTTTTTAACCTAGCTGTGAGAGTATGAGACAGCCACCAAGCATTTGCTAATCTCTTTGTTTTGGCTTAAGAGCAACACCCCTTTTGGCTGTAGCATTCTGAAGTCCATAAGCAGGAACAGCGACTGTTTCAAATGTGCAGGGAAGCCAAACAAAAATCTAGTTGTGCTTGTCGGTAGTACTGAGCGATGGGAAACACACTTTTGCACTGGGATTTTAAAAGTATCATTTTATAGTGAAATCCCTTAGAACTTCAAGTACTGAATGAAAGCAAAACTCTTTCTCAAAGAAATTAGAATTACACCTAACTACACATATGCAGAAGCCTGTATACAGTTCTCATTATTCAAATTTATTATATTCTACAGCTTTTCCTCTGGCTGAATTATATGCTGGCAATAAATTTGATTTTTTTACGGTATAATTCTTCTTTTTCCTCCAAGTGAGATAGGCTATAGCATCAACAGCTCCCAATCCAAAACAATAATCAGATTTTTTTTTCATATAAAAAAGAAAAAAACATATAGTTCCCCCCCAAATTTCTAATATTTTATAAAGAAGGCAGCAAATAATTATAACAAATCTAAAATGCATTTTATCTCCTGTAAATTAAAAAATGCAACATGGTAATCTCAAATTAAGGTATGAATGATATCTGGTATTGTTCTTGTATTTCCTCACTGGGTTAAGTTTCTCTGTTACTAATGTGATGATCACATACAAACTAATATATTTTGCAAAAGTAATTTGCAATTTACTATTTCTCAGCCAAAGATGATAAAGAAAACTAGAATGCAAAACCATTTTTTGGCAGTTTCGTAGGCTACCTGTGTTTTATACATTTGCCATTAGGGATGTAAAGAAAAACTGTTCTTAAAAAAATGCCAGCTTCCAATATCTCTTTTTCAACTGTCACATTTACTATTAATGTTAATATATGTAGATGTATGCTCACTAATGTGTACAACATAAATATACTTAACTTTATTTGCATGTTAATAATCAAGAACTATTTGTTATAATTGTAATCTGTGTTGTTTCCAAGTTTAGAACATTGATGCACTTTAAAAAGTGTGCATACCTTGTTCCACAATTGCTTGTGTATCTAAAAAAATCTCTAACAAGTTAACTATGAAATTATTTTAAATAATAGGCTGGACTGATGTATCAGAGTAAATTTGATTCTTCCTATCAATTATATTAAAGACTTTGCAAGTTAAATTTTTGTCATTGGATTGTATGTGGACAACTATATGGATTTCACATTATTCTGTTGGTAACCCTCAAAGTTTACTTTGAGTTCAGTACATTTTGTCATGACTGTGTCTGTAATTGAGGAAGCAATCCTGTTGGTAGTACAGAATAAAATTTAGCAATCTCTTTTTACTCTTTTAGCAGAAAAAAGAACAAGAACTATGATATCTTATTTTTAACTGTAAAATAAGAAAAAGGTGAGAGATTTGATATGAAAAAACAGAGCTTTTGTGCTGTTAAAATTCAGTTAGATTTACTATCTATTTTATAAAGTGTACTTATTAACAGATGCTGTCTGTGTGGAGGCAAACTCCTGCTCTGAGTATTTTTATTTTTTTCCTGTATTTATTTGAAATACTGTAGAATGTTACAAATACAATTTGATTGTTACTCATTATAGTTATACTACAGAATACTTATGGCAAAATTTCAAATGGTTTATACCATGTATATATAAAAAGTATGCATAAACATATATAGAAATGTGTAAATACATATGCACATACTTGTATTTGTGTTTATGTTTATATTTCTTAACTGTATTACTGTATCTGTTTCATTATAATATTTATATTTATTTCTACATATTTACTTCTATGGAATGACTTACAGTTGAATTCAGGAATTCCCTTTCCCATGGCATTTTAGCCAAAACTGATTGCTTTGCCCTTTATTAATCCAGTGGAGAAAGTAGTAGTAAATTCAAGGGAACTGTTTTTACAAAGAAATCCTAGGACATTTCACCTTTGTAATAGACTTGCTTTAGCACAGCTCATTTTTCCCTTCCTCACTTTCTGCTGTGACCTTCTCTGTTGTCAAGAAAATGATCCTTTCCTGGACATGATTTAAGATGAACTTCAAACTGATTGATATTTTAGACTTTTGGTGAGCGCTATCTTAAACAATTACCATTTTGTTTGATCCAAAATAAAGGTTCTGTGAAAATTTTACATGTTTTTTACGAGTTACCTCGAAGAGTTTTTATATGATTTTTATACTCTTTTCATTACCTCTCTTTTGTCTTTTCAGCAACAGGACATGACACTTCCATTCACACCTAATGTGTAATTACTACTGGAAAAATGAAAAATTAGTCCAAAATTCATCCTAATGGGTGATATGACCATTACACTCCCTCATCAACACACTCTGGTTTTTAGGAAAAGATGAAAAAACTAGATAAAACTGATTATATTCAAATAGAAAAGGTAAAATCCCAATACAGAAATGAATGTGGCTCTTGGGATGTATGCAGATATGCAAAAGCCAGGCTTTTGCCTGAATTCACACTGAGCTCCCACCAAGAAGAAGCACCCTGGTAAAACAAAGATAGCTTAGGTTAACACAGGCTATAAGAATGACAATTGCAAAGATAACCATGTAACATCTGTAGTGGAATTGTTTTGATCTAAAAAAATATACAAGTTATTTATTGGATTAGGAGTATATGTACGTTAATGCTAGAAGTTTTATGGTAAAAATGTGCAAATGTGTTTAAAACAGACACTAGTGTCTTTTTTTGTGTGTCTGTTTGGATTGTCTGCATTGTTGCTTTGCCTCTTTTCTTGGAGATGTGTTGTAGATTTGGCTTTCACATGAGAATTCAAGTGATTCTCTAATTAAGCACTGTAAGTATTTCAGAAATAAAAATTGTGATTAGGGTGCTGTATACAAAATTGAAAGAATATTCAACATTCTAACTAAGGATACATGTCATTTGATTTTTCTTTTTTTTTTTAATGAGTGTGATATCTTTTTCTTTAATACTAATATCAGATTAATAAGTTCAGTGAACTTTTGAAGAAGTAATGGTATACAGCACATACGATTTTTTTAAAGGATCACATAAATAGCCACACAGCATGCAATTTTCAATTGCTTTTCTTTTCTTTTCCCGTCTGACTAACTTATTCTTGGGCCAAGTGCTGATTAACATGATTTCCAAAAGTACAATGTACAAAATTATAGCACTTTGCTAAAACAGTGATCATTGTGCTAAAGGATACTAGCTGGCAGAAAGCAGTAATGTGGGATGAGAAAACATTTTGAAAATGGAAGACGGTTTGGATTTGCAGTCGTTGACTCCAGACAGTTACCTAAACAGTGTCTAATTCTGCTGTGGGGATTGAAACATCTTGCAAATGCAGAAATTTTACAACAGATGTTCAAATGAACAGAAAATAATAGAAGAGAGAAAAGAAAAGAAGACGACTTCCTCCTTAATACTTTAAACATGTAGGGAACATATAGGCAGGGTGAACTGCTTTAGTCGCAAAAGTACGTGAAATTGAAACAATTTAAGAAGAGTGATTAGTTTTGAAAGAGAAGAAGACAAATTTTTAAAGATTAGAATCATAAAATAGTAACAGTGCAGCTTGGGTTGGAAACGTCCTTAAAGGTCGTCTGGTTGCCAAGTTCCCATCGAACTCAGCTATGAAGATTTCCAGGCATGAGGCACCCAGGACTTATCTGGGCAACTCTCTTAAGTAAAAAGTTTCTTCCTTATGTATAGGTTGCTCTGAATGTAATGCCTCCTAATTATATGGAAATTACAACAGTTGCAAACAGCACCATAGCACTATTTGATAAAGAAAATTCTCAACTATAAAGTATTATCTTTTAACATTGTCATCACCATTAGCTGTGTATTTTCACCAGCAGTGGACAAAAGCCTGTGTTCTGCATGTATAAAAATTTGCACCAGAGGTGGTGTCCCACTGTTACGTTCACCACTGCTGAAACACATCACCCACCGCATCACTGCTCACATCTCATTTGATCTCCATAAATGTTCAGCAAGTGTTGATGAATGTCATGGGTAGTTTTTTCCTCCTGGAGGGATTCAGTTCCGCACCTTTGCATCATATGCACTTCCATGTCAGATATCATGCTGCTCCTCTACTGCACAGCAACAAAATATAATGGAATATTATTGATAAGGTTCAGCATCTTCTGCCATACTGCCAACACAATAAAATAGGAAGCATTACTTCCAGAGCAGTCCTTGTTTCTCTCCCACTTGGTGTATCTTTATAAGTGCAAGAACTCGTAAAGACAAGTTTTAAAACTCAGCGTCTAAATTTCATGATCTTTTGCATTCATTAGTTCTCCTACTTTTTTGATGTCTCTGAGTGGGAATAGGTGTTTTTCTGTGTTTCTCTTTGCATGGCCAAAGTATACACTGCTTATGAGAGGGAGAGAAATGAAAAGGAATGAAGAAGGAAGAAGG
>VXAB01011906.1:0-25396 GCA_013399175.1 Odontophorus gujanensis
AACTATAAAACCACAACAGTAGTTAAGACCCCTGACTTAATCTTATAATTGTCTCAGTAGATGTAATGCAATGTAGTGGCAGTATAATAAATGGTAGCTATTAGCACAGTCACAGCTGCTAATGGAACTGCTGCTTCTCATCACTCTGTGAAGCAGCTAAGTATCTGAGAGTATCTCTGCATATTACCTAGGAGCAAATGTAAACTTCCCCATCAGTGACCACTGCACATTTCCATCCTCAGAGTGCTTTCCATAGCAGGTCACCTGTTTTATAAGCTAGCTGCTTTGTTTGCTTTGTCTGGACCTTACATTCTTCAGTACATTTGAGCTGTGAGACTCAGCATGCTGGGTGTATTGCGCATAGTATTTCCAGCTATCTGCAATAACTTGTAAGAGACCAATTTTCAGTCACTACTGAGCTGTATTTTACACCTCTCTGTATTAATAGAGTTGTACCTGGGGTTTTTTTTTTTTTTTTTTTCAGTAATTAGGAATGGGTAGACCTGATGCACCACCAAATATTTCCAGCACACCTGACAGGGCTCCATTAGTGCTAAAAATCAGTAAGTCGACCTCAAGGCAGGAGGCTCAGCAAAAAGCCTCCCATTTGGAACACTACAGGACATCATCACAGAAACAAAGGCTTGATCCAGCAGAACTCCCTAACCACATAACCAAGGTGAGGATGTCCCCATCTTGAAATATTTATCAATCAGTATCAAACATCTGCCTCTGCGTTCTGCTTTGTGTCCTCAGAGACTGCTGAGTAAAACCTCAGATCTTGGTCCTCCTTCCTGTTGACCTGAGCATGGCACTTCCGGATGACAGCTCCATTCCTCACATCCAAGACACAGGCAGGAGCTCAGCATCCATCTGTGTAGGAGATGGGAACGGGGCACAGAGCTAAGTGAGTAAATCTCACCACCAGGAACTCTGTGAGCACACTACATTTGCAGATGCTTATTTCTACACAAACATAAACACATACATCAAAGGAAATCAAGCAAAAACGAAGCACTTCATGCATGATCAAACCTCTCTATGAGGAAGGGGGAAGAAAGCAGCATAACATGAGTGTTCCCGAGTACCTCAGTGATGAAGATGGAAAGAAAGCCTAACAGCATAACAGGGCTACATGCTGCTGGCAATACGTAGGGCCTCCTGGATTCCACATACCTACAGTATTGTGAGGGCTCTAACCCACAGCACGCGCTGTTGAACAGGAGTGCTGCCCCGGGTCCCGGCGCAGCCGAAGTAACCACGAGCAGCCTTGCACCAGGAGCCCCGCGGAGCACACGCGTTGCGCTGGGCACGCCGTTCCCTGCGCAGCAAAGGGGCAAAGCACGAGACGAACCGACTGCCAGCTCAGCAGTTTTACAAATGGAGAAGTGCCTCTCCCCGGCCGCGTCCACCCGCGTGCCCGCAGCGCGGCCCCCCCGCCTGCCTGTACCACTGCTCGGTGCGACGGGGTGACCCAGAAACGCGCGGCCCCACGTTCAGAGCCTCCGCATGGGAAAAAACACCTCTCCGCTCTGCGTGACAAATGGTTTCTACTTGCAGCGAGTTAACCGAGAGGAATTTCGGAAACTTCAGCCGGAGGAGTTTGCTTTGCTTGCAAGGTCGCGCAGAACGAGCTCCCTGAACTTTGCCCCGCAGTGCCCCGCGACGTAAACAAGGGCCCTATAAAAAGCAGCGCCGCGCTGCAGCCGCGTCCTGGTGCCGGGAGGTGCGGGGTGAGGACGGGGCGGCCGCTGCGGGGAGCGCTGCGGGAAGGTTGGGAGGTGCGGGGCAACGCGGCTCGGGGTCCTGCCAGCTTCGTGCGCTGGTTACCGACCCCCGAGGGGCGGGCGGCTTCCCGGGGGCGTGGAGAGTGAGGAGAAGTGGCACTGTCCGTACTTCCCAGGGCAGAGTTTCGGAGCGCTGTGCTGCTGGTGAATTCGGTAGAGCTGTAGGAAGGCAGCGCTGAAGTTCTCAGCTGTGCCGGCTTTGCGGAGTGTTGTCTCTTGGTTGGGAAGATCAGGAATTAAAGCGTTCTGCTTTATTTATTTACTTTAGCAGAACGTGTTTTTCGCTAATCTTACTGTGTGTCAGGACTTGCTGTTTCCAAAACGTTCCGAGTTTGCTCTCAGATGCGAGCGCTGGAAGTGCACAGTTCCACAGCCCAGGCTGTGTTGGGCAGCAGCGTCTAAATTTCAGTAATGAGGGTGGTCTGAACGTATTAAGCCAAAGTTATTATGCTGTTGGAATTAAAGGATGATTACTGATTTTCTTGTACATTTTGATTCCCACAAACATCAAAGAGACCCGGAGTGGGCAGGGGGTTTTATAAGGTCTGGCAAATCCTGGAACTTGAGATTTCATTTCCTATTTCTGCAAACTTGTTTCTACTGCTTGCCTTAAGTTTTATTTTTATTTATTTATTTTTCCTCAATGGCACCCAAGTGCTACTAACTGACTTCTAAGAAACTCTGTCTTTTTTTTTTCTTCTTATTTTTCGTTTCTGTAACGCTTGCTGCTTTAAACATTCTGCGGGTGCCATTACTTTAAAGCCAGCTGTTGGATTTGTGCATAGGTTCTTACTGGTGTAAACTGGCTCAGCAGCACTGTTTTCACAACCGAGGAGATGAGTCTGTTTAGTGGAATTAAAAAAAAAAGCAAACAGTTCTTTTGAACTTTTTTTAAAAAATATATAATTTATTGCAGCAGAACTCTGCTGCTAAATGAGATAAATATGGTCAGGCAGCAAATGTAATGGCTCAAGTCTATTGTTGCTGTTTTCTTTTCAAGTGACTGGAACCAGTATCCTGCTGTGTTTTGTGTGGGAATTTCAGCGTCTGGACTTTGTTCTGGCATTGATCTCATCTTGTTTATTTTCTTCCTTTTCAGATAGGCCCAGCCATGTGGGCAGGGCTGGGTCTGGCCCTGGTTCTGTGCCTCCTCCCAGGTGGGGGGGCAGAGAGCCATCAGTGCCAGGAGCCCCCGGAATGGCGCATTGGGGAGGAGAGCCCGATGCTGAACTCCAGGGGGTCGGTGGCAGTGGTTGCTCTCCTCCAAGCTAGCTGATACTTGTGCCTGCTGCAGGCTTCCAGGTGAGCACCAGTCTCCTTCCCAGCTTCTGCTGTATCACAAGTGACCATTCCATAAAGCCAACTGAGGATAATACATGCACTCAGGTACGGGTGTGCTCAACAAGCAATAGCTTCCTCAGATTACCACGGCCTTGTGTGTCCTGGTCCTTCTGACCAGGCCATTTCCCAGCGGCTCCAGTTCTTTCTTCTCAGCTGTCAGCTTTGTCCTTTCAAGATCTCTTCAGATTATATTTACAACATTAAAATACAATCAGTTTGATGTTAATGAAACCAAAAATGCACTGAAAATGCAGAGGAACAGTTCATCAAGGGAGATGATTTGATTAGCAGCAAATAGCTAACATAGGAAGGCATTGAAGCCAAGGAACATAATTCTCTAACAAGGCTTGAACACCAGAAATAGACCTACAATCATGCCTCTTTATGTAAAATCTGCAGGGGAAAAAAGCAGAATGTGTACCTTTCTTGTGCCTCTGTTCATAGGTTCTGGATACAACAAATTCAGAAGATGCAGAAAGGAGAAACCCTCCAAAAAATTGGTGAAACGTTTAAGGGAATCATCACTGTTACATTTTCATCCAAGGCTTAGGACTTTGGTGCTCCAGTTTCTAGAATGCACCTTGGTATAAATAGATAGTATGATAGTAACAGTAATAGGAACATAATTTTGAGCTGGCCTAAACACAAATTGCCTGCAGTGCTTATTTTTGGTTCAGTGGTTGTGAAATCACTTTGGCATAAAAATTCGTAGTGCTGGTTTCACAACTTGATTAGGATCACTGTAATAACATGTTTGTTTCACTCTCCAAGCTGTTTAGCTTCATATTACAAAAGTCTTAGCAAGTTTTTCAGGAGCTGGATTTTGGGAAGAGCAGTGGCAAAGTTCTGGCTTTGTGGTTGTCTTTCCAAGTAGCTGGATTTGACTCTATGCATTTTAGAAAGGCTGTATTCTTAGAAGTTCTAGGCTACGTCCAGAAAGTGAAAACATGAAAGTGTTTTTGTTTCTGGAGTAATCCTGTAGTATACTCAGAAGTATGCTGAGGCCAACTGGGTCACAAAGACATTCGGTAGCTGTTCTTTTGACTCAACTGCTGACCCTTTGCTGTAATGTCCCTTTCTGGCAATTGCAGAAAGTAGACAAGTCAAGGTGGGAGGGAGAGCTGTTGGCATTGTGCTGTAGGTTTACTTCCTTTGTTATTCATCTTCCTGATGTATTCACTCTGCATTCTTTAACAAAACTATGTGACCCAAAACTCAGCATTTAAGTAAAAGCATGAGTTCTCTCCGTAAGACTGTGAAGAGTGTGAAAGAGCTGACATGAAAATAACGCTGAATTCAGTCAGATAACATCTGCTTTACTTAGTACTGTATCCTAGTCAAAAGGATAGGAGCTGTGACACATGAACTTTTCTTGAGTCTGACTTGGTGGCAGTATAGAATCACAGAATTGTAGGGGTTGGAAGGGACCTCTAGAGATGAAGAGTCATGCATTCCTGTATGTTGGAAAAGAACCTCAACATTTTCAGTTGTGAGGGAGCTGATACTTACAGCAAAGAGCAAGAAATGTTTTAATTAGACTGTTGCTGAGAGGAGAAAAGACTCACTGTAAGGAAGACAATGTGGAGCACATTAACTTTTGATGAATGTGGCAAATAACTTATTTTCATATTGCAAGGGAAAAAACCTCTTGTGATTGCCTGTAGATTTATGGTCCTCTTTTTTCACATTCCCCTCTAGGTTGGAGGACCTGCGAATGAAGTTAGAGAATGAAGGACTGGTCAATATCTCATACGTGGTTGTCAACCATCAGAGTCCTCATTCCCAGAAAAAGTTTCACCTCCTGCAGGAGAGTGTTTCAGACCACATTGCTGTCTACCAACAAGATGATCACCAAGCTGATGTCTGGACTACTTTAAATGGAAACAAGGATGATTTTCTTATCTATGACAGGTTTGTGTTTAGAGGGAAAAACTGGAAAATATTTACATGTATTTAGAGTAATGACCTCTGTGTTAGTTCATTAAAATGTCCTCACAACAAAGATACCAAGCTGCATATGTGCTTTTACTGGAAAATGGAAGCTACAAAATAGAAGTCTGCTTTTGCTTAAATAAGTTTGGGATGATGGCTTAAATGGTTCTGATCTTAAGCTGTTTTTATTCTCTAACAACTTTGTATGCCAATGTATTTGAAAGAAAAATCAACCCAGGAAACCTACTTGACTTCTCATCAGAACATTTTGACTGATGTTGCTGAAAGTGTCCTGTAGCTGAATGAAAAAACTTAGAACTATGGGAAAATTAGCTTTTTGATCATGGGATTCTGGGACAGGTGTCTTTTGGTAGAAACAGTAATGACTGTTTACTTGGAATCCCAATTTCTTATTTCTGAAGTGATGAAAAATGTCTGAGAACTATTCTAAAATGCTCATCTTAATTACTATTATGTTACTGTAAAGAACATTCTGTCTTTGTACTGAAACATAATGAAGAATTAAAAAGTTATTTAGCTTTTTTTGTGGTAGTATAATGAAATTAGATAAATTAGCTATAGTGGCAGCAAATGCACTGAAGTATGGAAAGCTGCTGCTGTGTGACAGGCAAAGAGATAAAGGCTGTCTGTTGTCCATGGAGGAGCTGCAAAGCTGACACCCAGGCCACAGTATTTGAAAGGTAGAACAGTTCTGCACTGTTGATGCACTGAGTATGTGTACACCTACAGTACTAATTGGTTTGGCAACAGTTGGGCTGTAATCTCTTATGACTCTAGGAATTTGTCGTACTGGTCCTAGATATTTATGGCAGATGTTTAAAGGTAGGGCTGAAGGACCTTCTGTTGACATTGCAGATGCCTCCTTTACCAAGATGCCCTTGCATACAGCTTCCACATTTATAGCAGCTGCTTTTAGAGTAACAGTTGTACAGTTAAGTACGTACCAGAATATTAAAATACAAACATGGTGCAAATATTTATCCAAAACTCACCCCCATGCATGCTAAATTACTAATGTAGATGGTTTATTCCAATAAAAAATCACATAGGCTGCATTCAGACGTTCCTTCTGTGTGATAGGAGGTTAGGGAAAGGCTTTTCAACAGAGGGCGGCTGGGCACAGAACAGACTGCCCAGGGCAGTTATCATCACCCTGTGCTGCCAGAATTCAAGAAGTATTTGGGCAACACTCAGACATAGGGTTTGAAATTAGGGTTGTCCTGTGTGGAGCCAGCAGTTGGCCTCGATGATCCTTATGGGTCCCTTTCAACTTGGTATATTCTGTGGATCTGTGATTTTTTTTGGATAACCATGTAGTGATTTGCATCCCTGTGCAAACTGCCCTCCTCATTAGGAAGACAGGTATTGCTAATGTATACCTTTGGTAATCTAAGTGCAGATAAACTAGCAGTTCCTGCCAGCAGGGTGATTACATCCCTTAGAAAGCAGACTTCACATGTACTAAAGCAGCTGAACGTACAGAAGTTTGTGAGGTGGAGATTGCAATTTGCTGTGAGAAAAACAGTATCCATGGGACTGCACAGCACTGATGGACTGGCGTAAGTAAAGTATGGTATACTTAAGAGGAGATGTTTAGTTTTGTGTATATGTAACCATGAAGTTCTTTCTCTCCTTAGATGCGGTCGTCTTGTGTATCACCTGGGTCTTCCGTATTCCTTCCTGTCTTTCCAATATGTAGAAGAAGCTATTAAGATTGCATACTGTGAAAACAAATGTGGAAATTGCTCTTACACGGTATTTTCTTGTTTCATTCTATTTATGGTAGGAAAAAAAACCCTGATACTGAAGAATCTTTGTTAGCATGATTAATCAAAAAAGAAAACTTTGAATGTATGTGTTTCATGAGTCATGACGGAGAATATAATAAAGTATTACTGAAAATTGATCTAATTTTGAATAGACGAACTGTTTAAATTCTTGTAAATCATTTTCAGAAATCTAAATGTAATCTTGAATGCTAATGCTGTTTGTGGAATTACATAGAGATAGTGAGAAGTTAGCTACTTTAGTTTTTGGGGAGAGGTAGGTACTTTGTTTTTTAAACCTTTGAGATGGTTTGAGTTACAGTTCCTTTTGGTTTATATTTAGAAGCAATATACAAAAGTTACTTCGAAAATTGGTCATACAAGGAGGCCGTTGTTACTATAAGAAAAGAGGAGCTTAATTTTACATGTAACTAGACATCAGAAGTACTGTAAGGATTATTATGGAATGCAGACAGGTGTTGATGAATTTCATCAAGAGGAATTTTAGCTCCCATCAAACAGCTTCCAGCTTAACACAGGCCTTGGGCAGGTTACATGTGGGATCCTAGAATAAGAATACTTTTAATTAACAATTGCTTTGATTGTAATTTGCAAAAATTTACATTAGTTACCGGCAGTCCTGTAAAGTAAGACTATTTTTGATACATTCAGATCATTCTTCATCAGAGTAGCCTTCTGAAACAATCACTTTATTTTTTCCTGGAATAGCTTTAAGGGAAACAATTCAATGTGTTTAAATGCTAAACACCTCACATGCTGTTCAGGGGGCACAGGGCACCTGTGTGCTTCCTTCACCCTTCAGCCTCCAGTGCTGACACAGATAATTACAGCTGGAATCGTATGGTCTGATGAACACACTATTTGGGCGCTGAATGAAAAGCATGTGACAGAAAATATTGCTTGCCCTCTATTTCACAGAATTACATCCAGCCAGGTTAAAAATCAAACATAAAATAAGTGATTTTAAGTGGCTTTTGGGTGACTGTGTGCACTAACCAGAATAATCTTTGCTATTTTCAATGTGTTTGTTTTTTTTCTTTTATAATTTAAACTTTGTCATTAAGAAACTGAGTGTGCGTTGCTGACTGTTTTACCTAGCTTTACTGAAAATTCTCCAAAAATCCACTGACAAGCCTATCTGTGGCTCAAGAGCACAACCAAGAAAAATCCCAATTTAAGATGGGGACCTAGGGGTCACAGAGGATTGTTGTGCCTCAGTGACAAACTTCGGAAGCAGATGTTTCTTCCTGGTTTTCCTTTTGCAATTGCACGACCTTTCAGAAGGCACTGTAGATTCCTTTCCTGGAGTCAGCATTTTTGGCTTTCCACTCCCTGCCATCCTCCAGGGTGGAGAAGTTACAGAAATGACTTTTTGGATGGTCTGTGTTATTTTCTTGACTTTGCTGGAAGTTAGAATGCTACATGCTTTATTATTTTCAGAAAGAAAATACAGACTAGCTCACACTTTGCATTGCTGCATTAGTTTATCAAAGATACTTATAAACAAAAATTTCATTGTGTGGGTTTTCTAGGTACTGCAAAAATATTTAGTTAAACTACTTATAAGATATTAATTAAATGCCATGTTTTCTGTTTTACAGGATCCTGATATTGATGATATATGTGAAAACATCACTAAAAAATATGAAAATCTAGCAGGGATAGAACCTGAACCTGAACCAAGTGGTCAGCATTCACATCATCACCACCAGCTGCACAGGCACAGACACCACCACCACCATCGTGAGGGCAGTCGTCATTCAAAAAATCAGAACCAGCAGGCTCCCTCTGAATCTCCAAGACGTCACCCTCACAATGGTCGACGGCACAGAATTTTTAACCACAACAGACATGACCAAACAGGTAGCCATGAACAGGTAGAAACTCTTCCTCCAGGTGAAGGTGTGGAAGCTCTTCCACGTGTTACAAAACTATGAAAAAAGGGGAAAACCATCTGTAAGAATCAGTTAACCTGAAATTGGCAGACAGCATCAGACTCAACAACTAGTAGCTGATGTTGTCATTGTCGACACCTTTTGTTTGAAGAGCTAGGAAATTCCATCACTTGACAGTGTCGCGGTGCACTTCCAAATTCGTGCAGGTGACACGGCCAGCTGTTAGCAGAGGACATCACTGAGTCCTGACAGTGACGTCTGCTCACTGCTGCCTGAGAGTCATCAGCAGCAGGAGGAAGTGAAATGAGTGACACCTGACAGTGACAGGAAAGGGCAGCAAACTGAGCATGAAAAACAAACTAAGCACTTTAAAAATGCAGGGGAATCGTATGGCCTACATTTATTTAATTGCAAGACTGGAAAAACTATCAGCTTATGTTTTGCTCTTGCTCCCAAATAAAAATTAGACTAAGGTGACAAGGATGTAGAGTTAAAATTTTGCAACGAGTAGTGCTCTTGGAATTTTGCATGACCTTGAAAATGCCATCAGTGAAAATTTCTTACTATAAAGGAATTGGATTAACCCATAGTTTGTTTTTCAGTTACATTGGAAAGGTGTCTGTGTGGTTGATTAATTTGTCTTTCTTGTTTCTCTTCTAACATTCTGCTTGCATTTGTGAAGACAGGAGCATAAACTATGACCTAGGGGCTCCTGTTTGATATTTTGCAATCAAGAACAGAAGATAAGCAAAAGAGATATTTTAATCTTTTTTTTTTTTTAATTAAGAGGGGATATATTCAAAAGGCTTTTTTTCCTAAAGTAGGTATACACATTATATACAAGCAAAGCTTATTGCTAAACGGAGAAGCAAAGTAACTTTTTATCTCAAGTGTAAGATACAACAGTACCTGTGTTGTTTTAAAGTAACAGATCATATGCTTAAGTTTCGTGGGTTAGGTACAGTACCAGGTTCCACTGATACGCAGAACTACAGTTCGTCAAATCCCACTCAATCAGTAAGTTCATGTCTGACGTGAGAAGCAATATTAACAACTCTTGTGCAGAATCAATGCCTCTATCAAGTAAGGGACAGGACAAACTCAATCTTGGTTTGATATTTTTCTTCATTTATGACAGTACAGGATTTGTTAAATCTGTATTGATTAGTAAGGCAATATACCACTGACGTTTTTATAATTTCTTTGTATGTAGCTTAGCATTTTCTAATTTTGATTAACCATGTTGAAGTAAAAATTCTCTTGTTCAAAGGATTCCTGGATGAGCAGAGTGTTCAGGAAGGGAAAGCTGCTTTGAAAGTGTACACCATAATCAATGATGATTGAATAGGGAAATTATTACCCCTATGAAAACTGAATATTTTTGTGGTGAATACTGATTAGCAAGAAAGTAGTACTGAATATAAACAAAATGCATGCCTTTGGAATATTTGACAAGAGACTTTTCAATAAAGAATATTCAGCATTTCTTTCTATTTGTTGTTATTCATGTCAAAGGTATTAAACTGAATGTTATCTATTCCAACATCACTGCAATAGGACCTGGAATTGATCATCTAGAGGTGGGAGGGATATGTTGATGAGGCACACTGTTTAAATCCTGCAAGTTATGGAACTTGTTTTCCCCAATAAAATTTTCTTGCAAATGAAACACAGTAACAGCCAAAAGAGCTGCTGCTTAGAATGAGCTGTGACAGTACTCAGTATTTGCAGGTTATTGGTTATTAAGGCACATACCCTTCGGTAGATACTTTGTGGCAAGACAGAAGCATCTGAAAATGATTTTGTTGTTTTGTTCTGAATTCTTGCCAATTTACTGTTGAACTGAAAGAACCCGAGAAGAGAAAACATTAACAATCCAACAAGGAAAAAAAAAAGTATGTTAAATAATACAAACATATATATATATATTTTCCTTTAGTGGATGTTGTATCTGAAAGTTGTTGCAAGGTTGTCTAGAATTTAGTCCTAGGACAATTAAGTTTATTAAAGATGAACATAATTACAGATTATATTTCTTAATAATGCTTCAAAATATTACAAACAGTAAATAGTGCAAATATTCTAATTCCACTACGCTATGTGTGAGTATTTCTGAAATGCTGGATAAAAAGAACACTACTGAAATGAAGACTTGAAACTTCTTTGGCACCACAGTCTCATGTATGCAGGAGGATAAAATGGAAAGGATGCTAAAAGCCTCTTAAACCTTCCCTCCCATACTACAGATACCCCAGCCCAAATGCTCTCACACCTTGTTTCTTATTTGGTGTGTGAAAGGTTAGAACTATTTCCTTGACNATTTTCAAGGACACGGTTTTAAATATTCTGTTTCTTATTATCATACTGAAATGTTTTGTGCTATTTACTCAAAACCTCCTCTGTTTCAAGTGCAGATCCTGGCCTTTATTAAGACGTTGCTCTAAGTCTCTTATGGTGTTTCGAAGGATTTGAATTTCTTTGTTTTTCTCCTCCTGGAAGTGCTGTAGTTTCTGTAAAAATACAAGTAAAGGCTTTTTTCATAATTATCAGGTAGGATTATGGACCAATACAGTGTACTATTGCTAATGAGAAATACTCTAATAAGAATGCTTTTCCTTGGTATTTTCTGTCACAATATTAANGGATGTTGTATCTGAAAGTTGTTGCAAGGTTGTCTAGAATTTAGTCCTAGGACAATTAAGTTTATTAAAGATGAACATAATTACAGATTATATTTCTTAATAATGCTTCAAAATATTACAAACAGTAAATAGTGCAAATATTCTAATTCCACTACGCTATGTGTGAGTATTTCTGAAATGCTGGATAAAAAGAACACTACTGAAATGAAGACTTGAAACTTCTTTGGCACCACAGTCTCATGTATGCAGGAGGATAAAATGGAAAGGATGCTAAAAGCCTCTTAAACCTTCCCTCCCATACTACAGATACCCCAGCCCAAATGCTCTCACACCTTGTTTCTTATTTGGTGTGTGAAAGGTTAGAACTATTTCCTTGACTTTTCTGTAGTGAGGACTGAGCTGTGAAATGTGTGTTGAATTCCATGACTCAGACCTCTTGGAAGTTTATAGAAAGGTAATTACAAAAAATAAAAATCTTCAAGCATTCAGAAATAATAAAAAAAATGAATAGAAAACATTGTTTTGGTTTCTTTATAGGTCAAAAAGTATCAACATTTTCAAAATAATTTAAAGGAAGAACACTACAAAGCTCAGTCTTCTTATATGGTAGATAGAAGTGCAGATTTGTGAGCAGAATCTACTTAGATGCCATAGTGGAAGAGAAAGCACGGTGCCACTGATCCTTCTAAAGACTGCTTTTTAAGATGCTTAGGTTCCATCACATTACTTCGTTATGCACTAATTACAGTATCCTTCACTACAGTCTTCAAAGTTTACTCAATGCCTAATTGAGCTTTAATTCGGCATAACACATACCTCTATCTGCAGTTTAATTATTTCATTCTGCTTCTCTTCGTCTTGAGTTTTCAGCTGTCTGGTTAGCTCTAGTATTTCCTGTTCCTTTTTCTCTATCTGTTCTCTATACTCCATCTCTTTTGCTTCAGCTAATATCGCAGTGACACCAAATATGTTGATTAGTTTTATAATATGATTAAAGAAACAAACAACAACAACAACATAAGAAAACAAAAACAGAGCATTTCCCAAATAGCAGTGCTTTCTTGAGCAGCAGATCAGCATTTTGCAGAACAATTTCTGTCAAACAAAAGATATACTTGAAAGCTATCTAAGTGGAACCACTAGTGAGATTGAATCTCATTAAAGCAGCATCACGCTTTTTAAAAAAACTTTGTTTTGCTTTTTTACAGCTAAGTGAATAACCAGAAAGTCTTACTTCTTGAGCCTATTTCCGTAATGAAAAACACTCAATACTGCAATCAGGCGTTTCCTTTGGCGGCATTATTTGTTAGCAAAAAGTCCTGCTCTTCTTGGGCATAGCTGAAACACCCTCGTAGGAACCTTCCTAAATCAATTTTCCAGCAAGTTCAAAGCAATTCTCCAACAAGTACTTAACCCCAAATTTTATTCCCTCAGATCTTTATGTGCAAATTCTCAGTGTCCATTCTACTCAATTTGGAATTTCTACTCATCTTGTGTTGCTGTAATATTACCTCATTGCCACTGTCTGTTCTCTTCAGTTAAGATAAAATTCAGTTTGACAACATCCACTTCTAGATTTCGTGTCTGCTTGTTCTGTCAGTAATACACCTGGACTCTATGTAAAAACCATTTTCCAGTCATGTTTCCATGAGGAAGTTGAACTATTTTTTTTGCATTTATACTAGACAAAGTATAGCTCTTACAGGCTATGACATGTTCTATCCAACTGTATAACATTCAGGCTTCAGAAAACTTACCTTTTTTCCTCATCTCACAATTCAACTGTGCTATTTCTAATTTGTGATCTTCCTCTTTGTTTTGAATTTCTGTTGTGAGTTTCTCAATCTGATCTTTGTATTCCTGTGAATGTAAAAATGTTCATGAAAATCTTCAGGATTCTGTACTTACTTAGAAAGCCTTCTGCAAAGCAGAGCAATGTTCATATCAAAATATACAGAATAGTTCAGTTATTTATAGTTCTATAATTCAGTACTTGTTTTATTTGATTCTGTTCAATACTAAAATGTCCAGCCCCTTCTTACTTAAATCAGTGAAAAGCTACAGATGAACAATGTAGCAGATTTCACCTATCTGTTAAAATAAAATTATAAATTGCTTGTATTAGGAGAAGGAGCAAATGAAGAGGCAATATTCATTTACTTATTGCAGGGTCTGATATGATTCTGGAGTTGGTTAAATAACTACAGTTTTCCTTGTATAAATTTAAGGTTATAGAACTGTGTGACAAAAAATTGTATTTAAAGTATTTCATATTGCTAATATTGCTTATACCAAGGATTCCACAACTTCACACTAGCAGCAGTGGAAACATCAGTGGTATTAACGCTATTGGCCCCGATATTCAAGTTAATAGTGTGAGCATACTTGTTTTAAATTTGCATCAGTGAGAAATACTCCAGAACTGTCAAGTGATTTGCTGTAACTACAAGTGCAGAGGTGCTTACTCCCAGGGTCTCATCAGAACCTTCTATTGTAGATAGACACTGACTAGGAGGCACTGCCAGGGCAGTTACCATCTGGTGGTAAGAGCATGTACAGCATAACCAATTAAGTACCTTCAGAAAATCATTAGGAAGATTCAGTAAGTATATGTATACATACATGCATATATACAGCACATATACTTTTATTAGTTATTCTCAAACTGTCAAGATAACAGTTCTATTAGTATGAAAATTTAATATAGATTTTTTGCTATAAACATAGGCTAAGAAAATTGACAGTAAGATTCCAAATCCTATACAGGTAACAGATGTTCAGTCAAAGAACAGAGAACTGGCACAATTTGTGACTAGTCCTGTCAGTATTACCTCCTTTCCAAGAATGAGATGATAGATAAAAAGTACAGGGACAGCAATGGGATTTATTTTGAGATACAGGGACCTACTTTCTTTACAGCATTTACTCACAGAGAAACTACAGACATAATTCAGATTTAACTTGGTAACCTAGCAGTAGAGCAGATATCTTGACTATCAAAAATTTATGTGTAGGAAGTCGAATCTAAAACTAAATACAGTTAAAAAAGGAGTATATATCACAGACTGAGCCAGAGTTCTCAGCTGTGTGTAGTTTTGACACTTTAGTTCTTGTGAAACACTCTCATATTGTGATTAGAACAATTTTTCTTGTTTCGCACATGATAAACTTTAGGAAAAGTGAAACAGTGATGTGATTAGTAGCAAACGCAAAAATAAAAATGTAAATGAACTACTTCAATAAAGACAGAAATATTATTATTCCTCCTATTAAAGAGTGATCATTTTGACAAACCTGTTCAGAGGTCTTTAATTTATCTTCCAAGGTATGAATGCTTCCCTTCAGTCTATCGTTTTCATCTAAGCAACAACAGAAAAGAACAATACACTAAGAGGTAAATGTTGATACATGGAAGTATGGAAGAAAATTATTTACATTTTTTAACTTGTCTGAACTACAGAGACCTAACATTTTCTAGACATGATAATCTTAATTTACAGAGATACATGTCTATACAAATTTCTGAAGAAGATTCCTTGCATAATTGTAATATATACAGATATTACTACCCTGAACTGCTTATATCAATCTTTAGCAACTTTTTCCCAATACATTCAAGAAAACCTGGATACAAAGCTAACTCGCTCAGAAAACAAAAGATTATTAACATATTAATAATACTTTCAAATTAAGAGATGTAACTATTTAAGTGCTTGTTTCTCAAAACCAGAACCTAGTCAGTTTGTGTAGGCCCCAATAGAGCCTGCCTACAGTGATAGCAAATACGCAAATTGAAAAGCAGTACCTCAAAAACAAGAAACAGAAAGTGGATACTGCTTTCTTGGTTAGACAAATTCTTTCTAACTATTAAAAACAGCCACTACTTCAATTTTTAGAGTTTTATTAACTCTTTTGCTAAGGTACCTGCAAAAAAGAATGAGTATATAATTAAATATGATAAGTAAGCTGCAATATAACACTATGTTGATATATGACATAGAAAAATATTGTGAGTACTTGTATTTTTTAAATAAAATAACAGTGAGCAATTATCAGCAATTTATGGATAACGGCCAAATTTCAACCTCCTCAAGATGAGGATTAAGACTCTGGTTTTACAAAGCACTTCAGCAAAAGCTGCATAAATGCTTTAAGATAATACAGTTCAGTGGCTGAGTAATACTTTCTCACTTCTTCTGAAGTTTCCTTTGCCATGCTGAAAAGGATTTTAAATCTAACTATTAATTCAAAATCATGCTAGGTCAGGACTTCTTTTATGAGTGGATTCTAGGCAGAATAACAGTAATAGACATTTACTAAACACACAGACCATCAAAACCTGCACAGGATTGATTTTAGATATACTTTCTTTCTTTTCTGTCTGGATGCAAGTGAGTTTCTCTCTATAAAACACATTGGATTTAAAGAAAAAATTAAAAACTCTGTTTATACAATATGATTGTGCAGTACATATAAGAAAAATTTTCTTTTACCTTTTATGTTACACTGGTTTTCAATAGTTTGTATAAGACCCTTTATCACATTCCGTAGAGTAGAACATTCTAGAAGTGAAAAATCCACTATTTGAAAAATAATTTCTTCACCACTTTAATTTCAGAATTTAATATAACAATTGAAAAAGTAATAAACATCACATTTAAACTATTTTTATAACTTAATAAAACCATCATAAAATAATTTATGTTTCTGAGTAATAGAACCGTAAGCATAATCCTTCCTTTTGGTCTTTCAATAATGTTTAACTTGGGTTTTTAGGATAGTGGGAAAAATACAATGCTTTGCTTGTTGTAAAACTCTTCTGTAATAATCAGCAATCTCTTTCCCTCTGGGAGTTAACGTTATTTAATTACATAACCTCTGAGAAGAACATATTTTGCAGGAAATTCTCACAAACCCTATATATTTAAACCTCACATGCACCGTAGAAATCAGCTTAAAGATTCACAGCCTTCTACTGGTAGACTATAAGAATTCAGAAAAAGTAAAGAATCTGTACAGTTTTGTTCTCAAGTTTGGCTTTTCAATAAGAACTAGTCAAATTACTTCATATTTGAGATTTTATTTATTTAGCAATGTTACTATACCACATCTCTGCCTTTCTAGGTGGATTTCGGTATAGTCAATATCATGGGAGAGGAAAGCCTGCTGTTAGTAGCTAAGCAAACATTTGGTATGTATAGGAATTACAGTTTATTTTGGAAAAAGTAGTGAACACTTTATGTAAGTGCTTATAGAAGATGAGTTTGAAAAATGATAGTAAACTATAAGTCACTGGATTCAACTGTGACTTTCCAGAGAGGGGAGCAACCGCTGTGATATCTCCATTAAACTCCGCAGTCTATAAAGGGAAGAAGATAGCACTGAAGAATTTTACTTTACAACAATATCATCAAAAATGTATTTTAATAAAAGATGTTTAAAAGACAAAAAAATTACTTTTCTACATTAAACGAATATTTTCTGCTGCACAGTTTTAGTCCTGCAAACTTGTTGAAAATATCAGTCCTGAAGATATGCTTCCAGGGCCTAAATGTTTTATTACTTAATCTTTAATTAATGTTATTGTTTTCTTAGTATAGCTATATAAGTATTGTTTGGATGGCTTACAGAATTTGTCTAAACATTAATTTCAAGGCTTCTAAGTATGTAATATTTACATACGGTAAGGATTATAAATTACTATAAAGTGTAGAAAGGCATGGAAACTACAAGTAAGTGTATTTAAAAATAAGTTTACAGTAGTCGAATTGCATATGTGAGGGCAGTAAAAATGAACATAAAGAAAAAATCCATGAGAGACTATGAAAAATATTTCTTTCTTAAAATGTTCTTTGTCATTTGTTTTCATGTCTTTGCCCTCTTATCACATGAATGGCCATTATTGCAAAAATACTTGTTCATCATTACAGGTACTCTGAAGCTGTCAATGGAGGAGATCTACTCTCCATCAAATATTTGTGTGACCTTCACTCTGAAAATCTGGCTATTTCAAATTCAGTCAAATGGTTGACTTCAGAAAATCTCAATTTGTATGTGCCCCCTTAGAGACCTTCTACAACTTGCTATTAAGTTTTCAAGACTCAGATAAATAGCCCAAAAAGTGAACAAGCTTCTGTCATTATATCAGCAGGTAACTACTGCTGCTGTACATGCTGACGTCAGTCTCTCCATCCTGTGACTATGGTGGTAATTAAAATTGCTTTATTATTATGAAAAAAAAAAATGCAGAGACTGGGAAAGTAGTAGTGGAAGAAATTGAGATGTGGATGGGAGGGGCAAAACACAACAGAGGCACTACTTGCAATATAGATGACAGAACTGTGAGCTGTGCAGTGATCAACAATGAGGAGAAATGCCTGATGCAAGGAGAAAAAGGACAGAGGTGGTAAGATGGCAATCACACCATGCAGGAAAGAAAGGAAGATAAACAGGACACTCAGAGCCTGACATAAGAAACCATGCTTTAAGAATACTGTGAATTCACCCACTCAAATCAAACTTTCTTAATTTTATAGTATTTGAATTATCACTAGTCATTATCATGCTTGTTCTTGAATACGTGTGTAAGTATACAGCTTCTGCTCAGGACAAGAAGGTGAACAGAGAGTGGTATAATGATCCGGGGATAAAACACTACCTTTATTGTGGAGATAAAACACTACCATTACCTTGTTAGTTACAGAAAGTCAGAATTTTATTTTGAATGAGGTAGGATGCTTCTGAACAGCAGGTTCTACTCCTAAAGTTGTTTGTGGCACTGTTATTCACATAAGTCAGTGGCAAGCAGCTTATTATGCCTGCACGTGTCTTTCCAGGTCAGAAGGCCACTCTAGTATGCCACTGTCTTATTTCTGTGTCACAGTGCATACTGAAAATGTATATCTACGGGTAAATGAAAATTATTTGTTTAACTGCAAATAAGTGAAAAGCCTGTAAGATGGGTAAGGTACCTCAACAAACTAGACTTCCTATATTTTAAAGTAAGCATCTGAATTTGGGCATTTTGGATACTGATACAAAATTACTGTCCACATCTGAAATACTGAAGTAATTTCTGTCACGTCTGAATGCAAAAACTGCAAAATTTGTAACACTAAATACTTAAAGGATCCACATCCCTTAAACATGCTCTGCCTGTACTTTTTTTTTTGTTGTTGTTGTTTAAAAATGTTTCTTAAAGGTTTTATAACCACCTGGGTTAAACATTAATCTTAATTTTCTTACTGGCTATACAGATAGCATCTTACTGTTATACTATTACTGCTTATTTTAGCTTTTATCTTGAATACAGGCTGAAATCAAATGCAACAAGCAGTATGATTTTGAAAAACAAATTTTTTTCCTAGTCATCAAATAAAGATGTCATTGTATTCTTGGCAGTAATTGAAGTTTTTCACATCAACATACCAAACAATTTTAAGTAATTAATATTATGTTTACCTCTACACTAACAGTATTTTTGCCAAGATTGTTTTCAGTAAGACAACAACAAAATAGTTCTCTGTGTGTACATACATGCAGCTTGTTGCTAGCTTACATACTTATATCCTGTAATTTTGTAAAAAAAATAAACAGCGTATTTGTCGTATTTGGAGACGCGGCTGTGCGCTGGCCACCGTCATTCCCTTGTTCCATTCTTCTAAAAAACCAGTAGGGGGAGCACGAAGGGCATAGGAACAGTGTCTGTCAGCTCTTAACACTCGTATTGGACGCCTTATCAAGAGCATTCGTGGAAAAATCCTATTCAAAAGTTGAAGCTTGGTCAGAATGTCTGTTTATTCTGACAGGTTCTATTACGATTTTTCATTCCTTTGAAAATGTACTAGATTCTAGAAAGTTATACTCACACTATAAATACACTGCATTTGAGTAAACAATGCGACAGCAGATGGTCTTACAATGAATCACAGCTATTTAGATGCAAACTACTTTTTTTGTCTAATCTCAAGAATATTTTCTTATCTTTATTATCTTTAAAAAAATGTACTGACAATTTTCTTATGTTAAATTATAGTTGTGACTGGAAAAATTACCAAGCATGCAGTTTTGCTTGCCTACATTAAGGAAGAAAACACACAATTTTGCTAAATGTTCAGAGCTTTGTGGATCGTTGGCATTATTGTGGCTCCATCTCTGTAAAGAATACACCCTACACACAGAACGAACAGCCAATCAACATTATTTCATGTTTAGTATTCATAATTTGTTACAAATTTTCCATCCACATTTGTAACTGAAGATACTGCTTTTTTTTTTTTTTTTTTTTTTTTTTCTTAAACACCTTCAAAACACTACCCAACAAATACATAATGCTGGAGATGCTATATGGAATTGTGTCATTCAGTATACCAGTCTCATCTTTGTTACTTGGAAGCAAAATCCACTGCTGCAATATCTACTGCTGCAAGAAAAAATTGAAGAAAGTGAAGTAATTATTGATCAAACAAAACCAAAACCATTCATTAAGACAAAATAAAGCCATCTTCAGTTTTCTGAGGAAATGATGCAATCGCTTTCTTTGTAAAAATTACTCTAGATTTTATTCAGAACTGTAGTCTGCACCTCAGTTATTCACTTATTATAGAAAACATTTAGGAGCAGAAAAAAACCCAAAAAACAGACTTGTCCATTTTAAGTTGATCACAGTGATTTTCACTAAACAAAAACTGTAGTCCCGAATCTCACCTTTGTTCAGCAAAGAACATATTAAACCAGAACAAATCTCATTTATTATCTCCCAGAACACGTACACACTTGCCACATTGCTTATCTTTTTCTACATTATCTTTGGATAAAGAGTTTCACACTCCTCTCCCAACTGAGTTTTATTATTTTCCTTCTTCCTTTGCATATCCCTCAGAACTCCCACTCTTCTTTTACCTTGAACAGTTTCAAAGACTTCTGGCACTCAGGGATGTCAAGAAGATCTCAGGTTCTCACTTTTACTTTTTGGAATTTTCTTGGTCTGTTAAATGCTATTCTTATTTCAGATTCTCATACTAACATCAGGTTTTTCAGCCAGAACAGAATTCCACTTCCTCCACCCCACCACCCCTAGCAGCCACAAATCCTTCAGGGTAAGTGGAACAACACCCTTTCCTTCCACTGTGCTTTTGCTGTCTTTGCCATTGCTGAAAGAAGCATGTTTATTCGGAATCATATGTGAACCACGCACCAGCATGTGGTCTCTTGTGTTTTTCCTTAGCTATTCTGTGAATCACTCTGTGGTCTACTGCTAAGGCTTAGTTGTTTATCTATCCTATAAACTCTCTTACTCTTGTGTTAAATTTGCAACAAGGTGAACTTGAGAATCTTATTCAACTTGAGAATGTGCATACATTCAGAATGCACATTTACGTTGTTCATCAAAGATTTGTCACAGCTGTTCAGATCCAGCAATTTCAGTTGATTTTGGATCAATTCTTGGACTGGTACTCTTGGAAACTGTGACTGAGTTGGGCTCTGGGAAGTGGCTTGGGTTATGAGGCTAGAAGAAATCTCTTTTCTAAGCCAAAGCTGGCCCTGTCATTATATAAAAGCCATTCTCACATCTAGAGTCTGTTAGGATAACTGTTGCCAGAATAAGAATAGAACAATCAATGATGATGTTCCCACACCAGTTCTGTGCAGGGCTCCTCTATATCCTGACTAGAAATAAAGTGTGTTTTTTACTGCCACAGTGCTTTGACTATCAAAAGGGTCCTACAAAGTTCCAAACTACCTGACACAGCACTTACAGTGCACTATGTCCAAATATACTTTATGTTACTATTTTAAAGAGTGATTTTGTTAAAATTTCAAGGTCCATCTTATCAATTCTAAAAATAAAAGGTAAAATGATTTGAAAATATTTTACAATTACTGTAATTTGTAATTTCTTGATAACCTATAATGACCTTTCAAAGTATTTTTAACAGTATAATCACTGCTGACCCTCAGAAACACAGTAACTCATGTTTACCTGAAAATTTCTCTGACAACCTCTACTGCAAATTATGGCAATGTGTTGAAAAAAATGGATTGAGAATATTCTGTTTGATTACCTTTAGTGAATGTCATTCAAAAATGATACTTCTATAAACACTTTAAATTTTGTGCTGTGCTAGAATTCAACTGGAATACCTTACTGGTAAGCATCTTAGCCTAAGAGAATATAGACACATTTATCAGCTTATTTTCTAAATATATTCTATGCCCTTGGCATCTCTTATTTGCCTTATTACCAAGTAGATTTCAGAACCACCTCTTGGAAGTATTATTATGTTTCAAGTTACCTCTTTTCACTTTTTCCTTTATTGCTACCAATTTCTTGGCAGTCTCTCTTACTCTTAGACAAGAATTATCAGATTTCAAAACTTCTGCCTCCTATCTATGTCCTTACTAATTTGGAAATTACTGCAACTTGAATATTATTGAGATTTGTTTTCTTTTCCTGCTGCCAAACTTTATTTCATATTTCATGCTGATTATTCTGGCATTTTTACTTGGACTTCTGCCTTCCACATTTTTTTTCCATCACGTGTTTCAAAGCAGCTCCAGAGATTGTTCTCCCCAGTTTTATCAGCATAACTATCTCCTCAAGTCATTTCACTCTTATCTCATTGTAGTGAGGCAATTTACATAGCCCAAACCTCGCTTCTGACTTCCGTTTTCAGTCTGTTGCACTGATAGTGTCCTTGCTTCAGTCTTCCCAGCTGCTCTGACATACTGCATTGTCTCTTTTGTATTCATTATCTCTTATCCCATGGGTTTTATGATAAGAATAATTTCTTCTTTTTGTCAACATTTTCCTTTCTGTCTTCAAAATCAATTTCATATAATAGATAACTCCTCTTTGTTTTCATTAATAATGAAGGCTCTTGCTCTGTTTCTGAATGACTATCCTTCATTGTCTTTTGTGCACAATAGAGAAATGAATGTTTCTAATTATTTAAATCAGAGTTCCTCACAGATTACTGCCCCATATCAGCATGGTCAGTAGAAGATACGTCAGGAAGGACTGAAAATACTGAGCAAGATACTGTCATGATGCAATCTCTCATCTCCAAAAACCACAAAAAGGGGGGACCTGAGTGAGAGGTACTGCTCTTGTGTTTAAGACTTCAGGAGTCCAGGGAGGTTGCTGTTAGCCATAAACTAGCCAGTGTTATACACATCTACCAAAACAGCATGAAAGAAGACACAGAAAACTACAAACCTGTCAGTCTAACCTCAGTCCCTAAAAATGTTATAGAGAAGATTATCATGGGTACCACTGAAAGAACAGAGAGCAAAACTATTTTTAAACATAGTAAACATGTTCAGGGAGAGAAAGCTCTGCCTTAATGATTTGATTTCTTTCTGCAATAGCCACCTGCTTAGTGAATAGGTTGCTGGAAGGGGATTCCATTAAATGCCACAAAATAAGCATTACTGCATTTCACACAGTATATAAGATCCTTGCTGTTTTATATGACTGAAAATAATAGAAGTATTTCTCAGAATTTCAGAAAATACATTCTTTCTGTTTATTTATTTATTTATTTATTTAGGGGGGGGAAATGAAAAAAAAGATCTTACCTTCTTTTACAGATTCCTCTCTTGACTGGCTTAATGTCAACAAGCTGTTAGATTTTTCTAGCTGAAGAACTAATTGTTTGTTTGCTTCATTAATTTCTGAAATTTTCTAGGAGATGGGAGAGAGACTAATTTTATACTAATATCTTTTGATTTAAGTTTTAAATCTTGCCTCAAATTTATATAAAATTAGCACTTAACAAGACTGCAGTCACAATCCTCTATTATTTGACTTTCTGGAAATTCTATCATAGAAAAGGTGAATCATAGAATGTTCTGGATTTAAAATGGACCTTTGAAGTACATCCAGTTCAACTCCCCTGCTGTGGGCAGGGACATCTCCTGAATCAGGTGCTTCAAAACCCTGTCCAACCTTACTTTGATCACTTCCAATGATGGAGCACCCACAACTTCTTAGGGCAGCTGGTTCATGTGTCTTATGACTCTCATTGTGAAAAATTTCTTCTCTTTTGTCTGATCCAATTCTAACCTCTTCCAGTTTAAAACAGTTTAAAACCGTTCCCCTTGCCTTGTCACTACAGGCTCTGGTAAAAAGTCTCTCCATCTTTCTTGTAAGCCTGTTTTGTATATTGGAAAATTATAATGAGGTTTCCCCAGAATCTTCTTCAGGCAGAACAAGTCCAGCTTTTTCAGCCTGACTTCATAGGAGAGACGCTCCAAACCTCTGACCACCCTAATGGCTATGGATCAGCTACAGTTTCTCCACATCTTTCTTATGCTGGGATCCCCATGCCTGGACACAGTACTGCAGCTGGGGTCTTATGAGGGCAGAGAAAAGGAGTACAATAACCTCCCTTGTCCTGCCAACCATTCTTCTTTTGATGAGGCCCAGGATAATTTGGCTTTTTTGGATTGCAAGTGCACACTAGTGGCTTATATTAGTTTTTCATCCCCAAGTTCTTCTCAGCATGACTGCTCTCAGTCAATTTCTCACTCAGATTGGTCAAAATTTGCTATTGCCCCAATCCAGGTACAGAACCTTGCACTTGACTTTGTTGACCTTCATGAAGATCACGTCAGGCTTGAAAAACTGTGCAGTTGATAGTTCACTCTGCAGAACTAAGATCTTGTTATAAACTGCATCTTTCTGAATTTTATAGGGTATAGCCTAGCCTAGATCAGTCCTCACGAAGTTCTTTTTCCTGCTTTGCATAAGAAGCTGTGAATGCCAGCACTGGGAATCAACATGAGTAATGAGTATGAATAGAAAGTGGTATAATATATGTATATGGTTTTTTTTTTTTCATGAGAAATACTAGGTTTATTTTAGGCATTGCTTCTCTATTACCTTTAGTGTGTATTTACTGAACAGGACCAATTACCAGAGAAGTGACCTGTGGGTCTAACAAGGAATCTCCATTCTTTAGTGGATGTAGCTGGGAAAGTGCCCACTTAGGATGAGGAAAAGTCTGATGTTCTCAGCGCCTTCCTAAGTTCTGTCTTTAAAGGTTAGACCAATTATCCTCAGGGTACTCTACTCTATGACCTGGAAGTCTCAGATGGGGAGCAAAATAAACTCCTCATTATTCAGGAGAAAAGAGTCAGAGACCTACTATTTCACCTGGGCTGCCACAAGTCAATGGGGCCAAATGAGATCCATCCCAGAGTGCCGAGGAAACTGTCAGAGGTGATAGCCAAGCCGCATTCTTTCCATCATCTAACAGCGTTCATGGTCAACTGGAGAGGTTCCAGAGGACTGGGTTCTTGCCAGTGTGACTCCCATCTACAGGGAGGTTTATAAGGAGGATCCAGGGAACTATAGGCCTGTCAACCTGACCTTGGTGCCGGGGAAGGTTATGGNTAATAATGATAATGATAATTATATTATTATTATTATTAATAATAATAAAACAGATTATCATTCTATAGCAATGCCAATTTCTAGAACAAGGAACAATTTCTGAAGCAAAAGTCCAGCAGAGCTCTGTGATACTAGAATTAGCAGTGCAAGTGTCTGTAAGAAAGAGATATTGCATTCTATTCCTGAGAAACCAAAATTGGCTTCGGCACCACTGAAATTCTAGCACAGAAAAGAATGCTTCTCAGACTTCACAGACCTTGCATAGAGGTTGTGACAAGTTGGAAGGCTGAGCAGTCACCAGCTGCATGAAGTTCAGCAAGAGCAAGTGCCAGGTTCTGCAGCTGTAACAAAGCAACCCTGGCTATATATACAGGCCTGGGGGATGAGAGGCAGCAGAGCAGTCCTGAGGAAAAGGGTCTGAGGGTTTTCTTTAACATCAAATTGAATATGAGCCAACAGTGTGAGGTTGAGATCTGTGAGCTACTGATATGTGTCCTGGTAAGGTCCACAGAAATGATGCAAGAGATGGAACACCTCCTCTATGAGGACAGGCTGAGGGCTGGGGCTTTTAACCTGGAGAAGAGAAGGCTCT